>CM050420.1:28732118-28832118 GCA_027564155.1 Gymnocypris eckloni scoliostomus | reverse complement strand
TCATTTTTATTCGCTTATTTTTTATCTCTCTATATAGCTTTTATTCATTTTATGTCATGTGAAATTCAGTTTTATTTCCTTAACATCCAGCTGAAATAATTTTAAATATGTTTTCTAAATATCTTATTGTATTTTATTTACAGTTTATTTAAAGTTTTTTTTAAGTTAACAACCCAGACTAGATCTTGGTCTATTTTAGCTTGTCAGGTTCATAATAATTGATAAAAGGTTCATATCATGAGGGATTAAAAGTGTATTAAAGTTTATTTGAGCATTAAAAAATGTAATGTTTTGAATGTACAACATTTCTTAACTCAATCAGAGTTCAAAAACATAATTTACCTTCTATAACTTCACTGTGAGAACCATAAAAGGACTTAAGGACTTATTTATTTTTTGGTCTGGAGAGACAGTTTTGAGTTCTGGACGTTACAGTATGTTCTTATAATTTCACAATTATTATTTTAGAAGTTGAATGAAAGTTCGGTCCCTCTTTATATGGTCCCTTTGAGCATTTTATCCCTACTTATACTTTATTTAACATAACATATGCATGCGGACACAACGTGTTAAATAATTGAATTATTGCTCACAGTCAAAATTCAGTGTTTCTATGGATCTACTCAGTAGTGAACATCATTTATATGCCAAAACAAGTATTAAACTGTAATATTATCGTGACATGACCGGTCTTTATACAGAAATATATACACGGTCTAATTTGTAAAGAAAACAAAGGTCAAGGTTTTCAAAATGTAACATTTCAATGTGTTTCTTTGCAATTATTTGCAAATTTACTAACAATTTCTGAGTGAAATAAAAGTACATTTCAAAGTAAACAGTTCAGCTCACTTTTAGCCAAATCATTTAAGAACTGCATAATTTATTACTTTTTTCATTAATTAGAGACTCATGATATTAAATGAATAGTTCACCTAAATCTGAACATGTCCTCACCTTCAGGTTTTCTAAGATTAGGATGAGTTTGGAGAAATGTAGCAGTGCATCAGTGTCTCACCATCGGATGCTCTGCAGTGAATGGGTGCCGTCAGAATGAGAGTCTGATAAAAACATCACAATAATCCACACCGCTCCAGTCCATCAGTTAACATCTGGAGAAGACAAAAGCTGAAACAAGACATTTTTAAGGTTTAGTGATAGAAGTGGTTTGGTCTGAATCAGGAAATGTACAAGTCAAAACAGTTCTAAACAAATCATGGGCTGGATTCGGATGTGAGAGACAACAGGAGATGCACTTTTTCACTTGAGGGTTATTATGGGTAATGGACTTGTTTTTAAAAGCAATGGTTTGAAGTTATTATGATTTTTATCAGCTTTTTGGACTCTCATTCTGACGGCACCCATTCACTGCAGGGCATCCATTGCTGAGACACTGATGCAATGCTATATTTCTCCAAATCTGATGAAGAAACAAACTCATCCTAATCTTGGATGGCCTGAGGATGAGCACATTTTCAGTGAATATTTATTTTTGGCTGAACTATTTCTTTAATGTTTCCAGATCAAGCAGGACTAAACGTGTCTGTTTTCATTCTATCGTGTTTCTTCATACTGTTTTCTCCAGAGAAGTCTTTTATGACGCTGTAGTAAACACTTACAGTGCTTTTGCCCGCTCGGCTCTGATCTGACCTGCGTTTACAGTCGCAGAGCCTCTTAAAAGCAGCGCGGAACTTCTGCGACATGGCGTTGTAGATGATGGGGTTGACGGCGCTGTTGGTGTAAATACACATGCGGCAGAAGAGCAGGAACCAGGTGTTGAGATACGGCGGATCCATGAACGAATTCACAACCACTAGAGTCCGATACGGCATCCAGAGGAGAGCGAACAGAACCACCACCACCGCCAGCATCTTTGTGACCTGCAATACAAGTCAGATTTATTTCTACAATGCATTATACAATAGAGACAGAAGTTGCTACTCAGAGAAAAATGGAAATATAAGCTGCTTTTCATTTTGTGTGTGTATTTACATTCATAGGCAGAACACATTGCACATGATTGCATAATATTTACACTTTCTGAAGAAATGCTTTGATACTCAAAACATGCAAATTGCACCATGATGCTAGAAAGTTCTCTGTGATATTCTGGCCTCATAAAAAGGCTCAGATCCCTCCTTCAATATCCTTCTTTAGACATAAGCCTATTTTTATTATCCTTTTATTATCACTGTCTCAGACACACTCCTGCTTACACATTATATTACTGATTATAATATATATATATATATAAATATATATGATGATACAGAACATTATCTCACAAAAACAAATCTGTTTGTACTGTTATTATGGATCATAAACAATCACAAACAACAAATTCAGAATCTGTTTCCTTCTGACAATTAAAGTTTAGCATTGAGAATTGAAGAAATGTGTGTTTTATGGTTATATTTATATTAGATAAATAAATAAACATACATCAATCATTTAAAAAAATATTTTCTATGAATTACATGCATTATTAGAGATAACTAAAACCTTAAATAATGTTACTTGAAATAAAATATAAAAAACTTAAACGTATTTTAATTCAACTATAGTTCCCAAAAAAACAGTTCTCGTTTGTATTTAGTTTATCTGAAATAAAAAATACTTAAAAACACTATATATAGACATATAAAAAACTAATAAAAATGACGAAACTAAAAAATTACTAAAACTTTAACAAAAATGTAATTAAAATTTAGAAATTAAATAAATAAAAAATAATGTAAACTCTTATCTAAAACTACATGAACCTAAATATAGCTGATATATCTTTATGAGTGTGTATATATATATATATATATTATTTTTTTAATATATTAATCTTTCTTCACTATAAGTTACATTGGAAGACAAACAAATACATTTATAAATATATCATTTTTCTTACTTCATAAATTACGCATAGTAAATAAATAAATAAATGTTCTTTATATTTTTGAATGAATTGCATAGACATATATAATAGTTTTTGTTTCTTCATATTCTCTAGCATGTACGTGACTGACCTGTTTTCTGGATGCTGCTGCTCTACACGACACTTTCACAGAGCTCTGCCGCCGGCCCTGATGGACCGAGAGCCTCTGCTCGGACAGATTCGACAGCAGCGGGTCTCCAAACAAGGTCCTGGCGATCAGACCGTACAGAACCAAAGCCACGACGAGAGGAAGCACGTAAAACAGAGTGAAGTCCAGGAAGTAGATGGGCATGTAGAGGTTCCTGGACACACGATAGCCGCAGCGGACCACGACGCCGTCAGAATAAACCGTCTCATTAGTGTCCACGAGGAAGAACCACATGATGCAGTAGAGAGAGGTGAAGACCCAGACGCAGCCGATGATCTTCTTGGCTCTGGAGACGGTGCAGATGAGCTGGGCTTTGATGGAGTGGCAGATGGCGATGTAGCGCTCGATGGTGAAGGCCGTGATGGAGCAGGAGGAGACGTTGATGCCCAGGTACTGCAGGTAAGTGATGCAAACACAGCCAGCGTAGCCGTAGATCCACGAAGCCACGACCTCTGAGATGTTTGGTAAACCGGCGGCCAAAAGCACGGTCAGATCGGCCATGGCTAAACTCACCAGGTAGCAGTTGGTGGCGGTCAGCATGTGTTTGCTGCGGAGCACCACCAGAACCACCATGACGTTCCCAGCGATCCCCACGCCGCAGATGAGCAGCGACAGAGAGATGGTGACCACCTGGATCTCCAGAGAGTTCTCCGGCATCGTGCTCAGAGTCTGACCGTCGCTGGAGTTCCTGTCCGGATGCACTGAGGTGCTGTTCTCCATCGTCGTGTTTCTCAAGATATTCCCATTATAGCCAGCCTGGAGGAAGTGTGAGAAAAATGAAGAAGATGCACACCATCATCATCAAGATTTTATTCATGTAATTCATATTTAAAATAATACGTTTTTATTTGTATATTTTGTGTTTTTATTTGAGTTAATTATGATTTATTAATTTGTTTATTATAAATATCTATATATTGTTTATATATTGTCTATAGTTTTGGTCGTTTTAGCACATGAAGTTTAACTAAATAAAAATTAGAAATAAAATAGCAGAAATATATATTTTAAATATATTTATATAAAACAAATATTTTATTTAGTTTGAGTTAAAGTGTATTTTATTTCAAGTGATTTTTTTTCATTTTTTTGTTTTAGTCAACTATAACAACCCTGATACACAATTCTATGATATTTATAGATCTGAACGCTTATCATATTTAACCTACCCTTTTTTCATAAGCAACATCCACTCCACAACTAAATTTCATTTATACAAAATATAAAATAAACAGTTATTAAAGATCACACCATTATCATCGTCATCAAGATTTCTTGAAGAGTTTTTATTAATATAATCAATTTTTTTAAATAATTAGTTTTTATTTTTATATTTTGTGTTTTTATTTGAGTTAATTATGATTTATTAATTTGTTTATTATAAATATCTATATATTGCTTATATATTGTTTATACATTTTTATTTTAGTTTTGGTCATTTTAGCACATGAAGTTTAAAATCCAGCGTACCGCCGGCGGGACGCCTAGTGGTGACGGGGTAAAGTCGTCAAAAAAGAAGAAGAAAAAAAACAAACAAAAATTTTTTTCATGTCATATATCCACGGAAAGCTGAGATTCTTGTGATTTCAACTATATAAACCATTTTAAGATACTATAAACACAGCATGTACAATCAGTGTCTTTATCAGACCACTTTTTGTTGACATAATGCAGACATGCATGATAGTACAGACATACATAGGAATAACACAGTAGGGATGCAATATAACACCAATATAAGAAAAAACCCACAAATTAAATAATGTACTGTGTACAGAAATAGAAATTTAGAAAAAAATGTATTTAGATTATAAATTATAAATATATGTGTAATTTTAAAAGTGTACACATTTTGTATTCTATGTATAAATGTCACTATAATGTGTTTATGCTTCAGTTACTATGTGTCAGCAATTATTGACAGTGAATCTGGATGAGAAACTGAATAGCTCTAAGTGTAACTTTCATTAGAGCCCAAAATGATGACTGTACATTAAAGCATTCAAGAATTACAGCATTGTATGTGTCGTTGTTACAAAGCGTCGTTTGGAGTCTCCCAAGTGTACATTTTTTTTTGGAAGCGCCTAGACATAAAATTAGATAAACGTGTAAAACACTAATTTTCTAATATATTGTTTATCAAATGCAAAATGTGGCTTGGCAAGGCTTCATTCTGTGATCCCAATGTATTTTCCAGCTCATACCTCCCAGCTATAGTCATCTGCAGGCTTCTATTTACAAAAACAATGCAGGCGGAATTATTTTTTACTTTTTTTAGTGTATTCAAAGTGCTATTACTCAATATCAGTAAGACTTACAGTGATTCTGACTGTTGAGAAACAAACCTCAGAGTGTCACCTTTCAAAGGAGACCAACACCATGCACATCATCCAAATGGCCCAAGAACAGCATGCACTTTAGGCTAATTTTACAGGAATCGTAAAGGGTTAACTAAATAAAATAGCGTAAATATATATGAAATATATTTATATAAAAAAATATATATATTTAGTTTGAGTTAAAGTGTATTTTATTTCAAGTGAAAAAACTTTTTCTTTTTGTTTGTTTTTAGTCAACTATAACAACCCTGAAATACAATTCTATGATATTCATAGATCTGAACGCTTATCATATTTTACCTACCCTTTTTTCATAAGCAACATCCACTCCACAACTAAATTTCATTTATACAAAATATAAAATAAACAGTTATTAAAGACAAACCCTTTACATACAACTGAAAATGTCACTATTAAGATATGAATATAATCGTTTGATATATTTACAGTACAAATGAATGCATGAGCTCTCATATGTGATCAGATTCATGAAATGTCACTATTAAGATATATGTCACTATTAAGATATGAATATAATCGTTTGATATATTCACTGTACACATGAATGCATGAGCATATGTGATCAGATTCATGAAATGTCACTATTAAGATATGAATATAATCGTTTGATATATTCACTGTACACATGAATGCATGAGCTCTCATATGTGATCAGATTCATGAAATGTCACTATTAAGATATGAATATAATCGTTGATATATTCACTGTACACATGAATGCATGAGCTCTCATATGTGATCAGATTCATGAAATGTCACTATTAAGATATGAATATAATCGTTTGATATATTCACTGTACACATGAATGCATGAGCTCTCATATGTGATCAGATTCATGAAATGTCACTATTAAGATATGAATATAATCGTTTGATATATTCACTGTACACATGAATGCATGAGCTCTCATATGTGATCAGATTCATGAAATGTCACTATTAAGATATGAATATAATCGTTTGATATATTCACTGTACACATGAATGCATGAGCTCATATGTGATCAGATTCATGAAATGTCACTATTAAGATATGAATATAATCGTTTGATATATTCACTGTACACATGAATGCATGAGCTCTCATGTGATCAGATTCATGAAATGTCACTATTAAGATATGAATATAATCGTTTGATATATTCACTGTACACATGAATGCATGAGCTCTCATATGTGATCAGATTCATGAAATGTCACTATTAAGATATGAATATAATCGTTTGATATATTCACTGTACACATGAATGCATGAGCTCTCATATGTGATCAGATTCATGAAATGTCACTATTAAGATATGAATATAATCGTTTGATATATTCACTGTACACATGAATGCATGAGCTCTCATATGTGATCAGATTCATGAAATGTCACTATTAAGATATGAATATAATCGTTTGATATATTTACTGTACACATGAATGCATGAGCTCTCATATGTGATCAGATTCATGAAATGTCACTATTAAGATATGGACACCACTAGAGATCAGTGGTTAAGTTGTGTTCACAACACTGTTCCAGAACAGTTCAACCCAAATATTAGAGAGCGTGCAGCACATTTAACAGAGGACTGTGTCCTGAACCTGGAAGAGTAGTCTACAATGCTGTCTTGTACAAAGACTGTTTCTATAAAGTGAAGCAATTCCAGCTTTACAAGAACAGTCTGGTGCTTCTGACTCACTTCTGTAAGAACGGTTCTGTTACTGACGATTCACACGTGAGTTTTGAGCAGTGTAGAGTAGTGCTTGTTGTTTGTCTTTCTCTGATCACAAATGCAGACATGGTAATGTTAAAAGACAGTTTAAGTCATTATAATCAGTAATTAAGTCCTTACTGGATGCAACAAATGCCTCGTTTATAATGGGTTTTATTGTTTTTGTCTTGTCGCGCCGGGACACGGCATCACAGTACGGTAAGGGGAGTAACATTTCCATCACACGCTTGAGGTATTTGACCAATCACAACGCACCATATAGCTGGCCAATCAGAGTACTCCTCGCTTCTCAGAATGATGAGCTTTGTAAAAATTGACGTGGATCAGAAAGACAGATCCTAGAGGAGCAACAATAATGTACGGTATGTGGAAAATAAGTTTTTTAACCTTAAACTGCATAATTGCATTACACCAAATACACCACATAATGTTATTTTTAGTAACATCATATGACCCATTTAATGTTATATGGCATCATGTGTATCAACACAAAAAATCTTAATAGTATTGACTTGTGTTAAACACTATACTGTATATCCAGGTGCTGTTTTACGTTCCAGCACTTATATAAGAACAAAAATCTGAAGGAAAATGAACTGGTAATTTTCTGCCCTGATAAGATTTTAAGGTTGTTGCATGTCTGTCTGGTATTTTTATTATGCTTACAGACGGTTCTTGTTTAAATTCAGCAGTCAACACCATAGCGGAGTGTTTTCTCCCTAAATCTGTGGTGTACCAAAATCAGTCTTAAAAAGATAGTTCCCCCCAAAATTAATTATTGAGTCATTAATTACTCATGTCATTCCAAACCCGTAAGCAGGGATGGGCACAAATACATCAAAATATATTTAAAAAAAAATAAAAAAAAATACTGCATGTAAAAATGTATTTAAATAAAACTACAAAATACTGTGTGGGAAAATGTATTTAAATACAAATACAGTATTTTGTATTTTGAAAATACACATAATGCATGTGAAATTGGCCATCCAGTGAAGTAACACTATAAGGCCAGTTTACACCAAAAATCATAATTATAAGAATAATTATATTAGTGTATTGTAAGTATACGATGCAATTGTGTCATCTGCCACTAAATGCTCAAGCTCTTTAAA
This sequence comes from Gymnocypris eckloni scoliostomus, assembly GCA_027564155.1. Classification (NCBI taxonomy): domain Eukaryota; kingdom Metazoa; phylum Chordata; class Actinopteri; order Cypriniformes; family Cyprinidae; genus Gymnocypris; species Gymnocypris eckloni. The sequence continues at coordinate 28,823,848 of CM050420.1, read as the reverse complement.
GCAGAAATGATTCTGATTGGCTGTCAATGTTTTTATGTGTTATGATTCTAGTTGTTGTGTACTCACACTACCTCACACACCTCTGTACCGTGTCCAGTGCGGTTAATTTAACCATGCCCTGGCCCGCTTGAAGAGGTGGCTCGGGTGCGGTACGCATGTAGTGTGATCGCTAACCGCGCCGGAGCATGGAACCGTTACTATTTTTGTATGTGCTATTGTTATCATTATGACAGCAAAGACTTTATAACTACTTGAATATCACACTTTTCAATTAATTTCATTTAAGTACATTTAGATTTAGAATGGGTCTGGTTCTCATCTTTTTGATGAACATGTTTTGTAGTTTGTGAGTAAACCTGTGAATTCCACCATTAACCTCAGCTGTCTCTGTAATAATCCTGTGATATCTGTCTGTTAGTGTCTGTGTCTGCGAAAGAGAATTGAGCTTGGCCCTTTTAGTACAAGGCAACTGTGCATAGTGTGAGTATGCACTTTGTAAATATCTTTATTATTAGCATTATATTTATCTTTGTCTTAGGGTACACACACACACAAAAGCTGCTTATTACTCATTTGTCCATGTTTATTTATCAGACGTGTCAATAACTCCTGCCCACTAAAAGCTCCACAGATATATTTGCATACCACAACGATATATAAATGATATAGAAAAAGTTAAATCGATTTATATTGGCATATTGGCATAGCAACCAGTAATGCTTAAAGTTTAATGAACACAGTTTACTAGCTAGGTCAGGGGTCACCAAATTCAGCCCTGCGCCCTATTTGGACGATAATTGTTCCTCAGGGGGACGTAAGTGATTTTCAACATTTACAGGGGGTAATTAGTGATTTAATTGCCATCTGAATCCACATCTCTTTTAAGTTTATGAGAAGAAATCGATTGAAAATTCAGTGCTTTATCCCTTTTTGAGCACTCCTGAACACCGTAAGGTAACAGTTGTACTTTGGTGTAATTTGCATGCATATTTATTTATGAAATGCTGGAAAATATTTACAAGAACAATATTTTATAACTGCTCCATTAGTAGCAGAAAGGGAAGAAAAGCATGTAAACATTCGACATAGGTCTTTATTATGGCAGCAGGTATGCAATACAATTTTGTAAATGTGTGTTAAAAACAGATTTATACATAACTAGCCTATATCGTATACAATTAAATCCAACTATAGCACATCCATTGTCCTATTTTTTAACAGGCGATTTAAATAATCAAATAATAAATAGGATTAAAATAGGCTTGGAATAATAAGAATACATTTTACCTAAGTATTTTTTTTAAATACACAATAATAAGCATTAGTGAGAATTAATTCGTAAATAAAATGTATTTTATTCACAGCAAACAACCATGTGACTTGCCAAGTGAGCAGGGCAGAAATCGATCTTTCACTGTGAATAAATCGCCATCCGAATCCATGAGTTTTATCACTGAGCTGATATGTAAATTCATTTTTATAGACGTCCATATGAGAAACAATTACCGTCCGAATCGGGCTCTGGAGGGCCGGTGTCCTGCTGAGTTTAGCTCCAACCCGAATTAAACACACCTGAAGCATCTAATCAAGGTCATACTAGGTATACTTGAAACTTCCAGGCAGGTGTGTTTAGGCAAGTTGGAGCTAAACTCTGCAGGACGCCGGCCCTCAGGACCGAGTTTGATGACCCCTGAGCTAGGTGATAAAAACTAAATCTGACACAAAATAAAAAAACATCTATCAAGACTAATGGTATGTTTCTCTTGCTAGTGCTCTTTTTTCCTTCATGCTAAGTGCTAATCTGAATCGTGTTCCATTTCATCCTTAATCAACAAGTACAACCGGAAATTACATCCTCACTTCTCACCTTAATTTATGGTTATGGTTAGGGTTAGGGTTAGGGTTAGGGTTAGGGTTAGGGTCATGGTTAGGGTTAGGGTCATGGTTAGGGTCATGGTTAGGGTCAAGGTTAGGGTTAGGGTCATGGTTAGGTTCAAGGTTAGGGTTAGGGTCATGGTTAGGGTCATGGTTAGGGTCAAGGTTAGGGTTAGGGTCATGGTTAGGTTCAAGGTTAGGGTTAGGGTCATGGTTAGGGTTAGGGTTAGGGTAGGCTAACCCTTCACAGGCAATCAATTTTTTATTAATTTATTTTGTTTGTAAATATGAGTTTTCTAGTTGGAAACTGGACATGGTTGCCTTTGTCATATTTTCTACTGGTAAACCCTGAGATCATTTTTATACCCAAGTTTCTGAGTTGTGCAGGCCATAAACATGGCGGAGGGGAAAACAGTCGCTGCTGGGACAGGTGTTTTTCTTTCTCCCACAAAAGCAAGATCAACTTGTTTTAATGTTAAAATCATGCACACCGTAGTGCAATAACCATTTGGTATGTTTTATACACAGCTAAACAGCATTTGACTGAAAATCCAGAATCAACAAGCTAGCTAATTACATAGATAGCTCTGTGAATGTTTATATGATTGTCAATGGATGGGATGCTACATTTTATTCAAAATTAAATACTTTAAATATCTATCATTTTGGTTTTGATAAGATCTTCCCAGGACACCTGGCGTCCTCCACGATTCATGTTCTTTCCAACAGCACTTGAACGCGACAAGCTTGTAATCAGGCTTCTGAAATTATGAAAACTTGCTTGCTCAGGTTTAGTCATATACAGCAGCAGCTCACATGCATGAAAGTGGCATGTCTGAACTAGGAAATCAGCAGTCTTATAAAGAGGTTGATTGGCAAAAATTATTTGAAAATATAAAAATACTAAGATTAAATGTATTTAAATACAAAATACATTTGATTTTTTTCAGTGGTATTAAAATGCAAAATAGTATTTTGTATTTTAAATACATGTATTTGAAATACTGCCCATCTCTGCCCATAAGTCCTTCGTTCATCTTCAGTTAAGAACACAAATTAAGATATTTTTGATGCAATCTGAGAGTTCTCTGACCCTGCATAGACTGCAACACAACCGCGCCGGAGCATGGAACAGTTAAAGGTGGGGTATGTCATTTTTTTAAACGCTTTAGAAAACGGAGTCGGGGCCGAGTACCAAAACAAACTTGTAGCCAATCAGCATGTAAGGCTCATGATGTGGAGGAGAGAGCGTTCAGTGAACAGCCAAGCCGAGTGACAGAAAGATAGAGATGGCGGATAAAAAACTAAAGCGGAAAACATCTGTGGAACGATAAGGCAAGAAATAGGACCCGTGTAAATATCGGATCAGCTTTCCAGCGCTGGAGAGAACTCAAGGAGCGGAAGGTCTGCGATCGGACGCCGAGGTTGCTTTGTTTGTTCTCGATAGGTGAGTAACACCGTATCTACACTGGATGCGCCACGCCGCTGATGTCTGCCTGGACGCGATAAAACGATCGTTGAAAATCATTTGAAATTTGTGTCAGCACATCATAAACAGAACGCTGCAGCAGTTTTCTGTCGGGGATTTGTTGCACTGCGCAGCATCCAGTGTAGACAGCATCACTGATTATAAGGACTTCTATAGTATTTTGTTGTGCCGCTCGAGTCCGGTGTAGATACGGTGTAACATTGGTTTACAAAACTAATCGTTGCATGGGTTGTGTAGGCTATGTATGTGTGGGGCGGAGCTTTCAAAATAGGGCCGAGACCCTGTAAGGGTAGAGGCGTGTTTGTTTTGGTGATTTCAATAAATTTAATTTGAGTACATTTAGATTTACAAGGGGTCTGGTTCTCATCTCATTGTTGAACATGTGTTGTAGTGTATGAGTAAAACTGCAAGTTCCACTATTATCCTCTATGATTATCCACTATGATATCTGTCTGCCAGCGAAAGGACAATCATGCTTGGGATTTAGTACAAGGCAGCTGTGACTAGTGTGAGTATGCCCTTAGAACAATTAAAAAAAGGTTTTCTTTATTATTAGCATTATAGTTATCTTTGTCTTAGGGTATACACACACACAGAAAGCTGCTAATTATTAATTTATCCATGTTTCTTTATCACTAATCATGATAGTGCCACTGTGAAGATAGCACTGTGAAGGATGATATAGTTGTCAACAAATGGGATGCTACGATTTATTCAAAATTAAATATCTTAAATATCTACGATTTTGACTTTAATACGATTTTCCCAGGAAACCTATGAAAACCTGGTCAAGTTCTTCCACACTGACTGAATCATCATTTCTCTTTGATTCTTGTCTTATACACAGAGACACTGTCATGTTAGAATAGAAAAGACTCCTGTCCAAACTGTTGCTATACAATTAGATTCCCTAGAATATCATTATACGCTTAAACATTAAGATTTGTACTCATGGAAATTGCTAAAATAGTCAAACCTTTCATTAAAAGGGGTGCCAATACTTTTGGCAATATAGTGTACATCTGCAGGGCAAGGTCTGCAATTCTACTCTATGTGAACATTGAGTATTGCTATTTAGTGATTCGCAACATTTCTTTTTAGTTTTGATACATTTGTATTTTTGAAATGCATGAATCTGTTTATTTTATTTGGATGAATTTGTCTGTCTTTTATCAGATTTACCTGTTTTGCTGGTCAATTATGAGCAAAATCTTGAGCGCATTGGGTGCTGCGAGTACTTGAGTGACCCCCCCCCCCCCCAACAGATGCAATCTCTCTCCAAACTTATGCTATAACTTCTGAGAGCCCTGTCTGAAGATGGAATGAATGCTGTATCAGATGCAGGTAATCACACTCGCTCAGTCAATCTCTCTCTCGTAATACATCATACCTGCTTTTAATACAGTAATACAATACGCTTTTAATGAAGCAACTCAACGTTCCTTCATTACTAGTTATAAAGTGATGTTTGATGTTGATGTGCTCAGCTGTTCAACTGTCAACTTTAGATTTGAATCTGTGGCGGAAGAAAGTAGTTCTGCACAAAAGACACTCTGTTGTGATTTCGTTTATGTATTTACACACTTGCGCCGTCAAACTGTTGTAATACTGATACCTATGGCCGATATACAGCCATATCTCACGTCTATATGTTTGATATTGCTCATATAACAAACAGTTCAACTTACAAATGAGGAATATTACAGCATAAGCAAACAAACAAAAACACATTTAATGTAATTTATTGTACTTGTATTAATATATGTTATATATTCTAAATAAAATACAATTGCAAAAGGTTATGGTTATAAGCAGGGTTGCACATACGTTCTTCAGCCTGGTTCTCATAAGAGCGTCTGGAGACTTGGTTTGGTGTGTTCACTGCACATAGAGTGACCCATTAAATATAACTATTAAAACACATCATTAATAACAGTGATAATAATATTATTGCATTTTATTTATCGCTTTAATAAATAAAATAAAGTGTGATAATATTACATGTACTCAAATACTATATTTTAAAACAAAAAATGGAGTATTGAATAAAAAAAAAAAAAATTGTAGACTTAAAAATAAAATGCTAATACATACATATTAAAATGTTTGCAACATTTTCAAACTTAAAATCAGCAAGCTTTTATTTTTGTTATATTGAATATATTTTTGTTTTTCTTCTGTTCTCTTCTGAAAGTGATTTATTTATGCTTCCACGTAGTCATTGTCGGTAACTGCTGTGGAGTTGGTGTCTGTGAACACAAGTGTACAAAGAGTTAATAGAGTTAGTTTCTGTGTGATGTTAAACTACTGAAGCTCAAGCCTGATCCAAATCTAATCCTGACCCTAAAACTCATCAGTCAACAAACCAAACCTCGTCAGATTATCATCACATCAAGCACAAATATGATCAGAATATGTGTAAATGCTATAAATTGTCCCCATTAGCATATTCTGTCAAAATGCATTTCACATGAATAACTGGAGTAATATTTTTAAGTAGACATGCACACAGAAATCTATACACTATATGCTGAGCACTGTGTAATGTGCCACAACATCCATCAGTAGTAAGACTAAGGAAGAGACACTTTTTGGTTCACCTGAAATGTTTATTTAATTAATCCACAGCTCCAAAAAGCCTACATGATATTATTTGAGATTCTTGAAAAGCATCTTTATCAACCAGAGTTAAGGATGATTGAGCCAATAATTAAATTAAATGCACAAAGAACTTTTTCTGTGCATTTATTTCCAGTTTTAGGTTTTGGTCAGACCTTTCATAATGTTCATTGCTGCTATAAATGAGTGAGTGACTGGTGAAACACACCTTTAGTTTTGCTCCTGATGTTGGTCACAATCACTGCTGCAGTCATGATGAAGAGACCAACAGCAATGAAGGAGGAAAAGCAGATGTATAATGAAGATGCTCCTTCCTCACGATGATCCAAGACTGCAAGGAAGTGCAATGATAGTCAAAATATATTTGGGCTTGTGTGTACTGAAATATAGTCTCATACAGACACTCCAGTGATCAGCTGTATTATTAATGCATATTTTAAATGGCTAATTATGGGTCCTAAACATCAGACGAGGGTAGAAGAGAGGCAGGGAGATAGAGAGAGATGAAAATAGGAAAATGCAAGCATTTAGAAATACTGTATGATCTAGGCAGGGAAGTAACTTCTAAATGTTCTTGCAGAGATGTATTTGTTTACCTGACCCACTGTAGTTGTAGGTCTGGCTGCGCAGGTTGCTGACATTTAGATTAAAACCAATCCTATGCAAACAGGTGAAGGAAACAGGTGGACTCACAGTGACCATATACACACGCATTTTGGAAAAAGAATGTAAAGGAGAGAATTGCTGTTGTTCTATGGTGTAGTTCAGTTCACTCTCCACAGACAGCTTAAAGGATTGCCTTCTGTATGTCATTTTAAACATTTCGGCAAACTTGCACAGCACCACCACATGCTCTCTGTCCTCCATCTGTCGGTACACTGTGATGTTGGGCTCTGGGACATCTGAAATACAGCACATCAACATTCATCAATATTAACATGAACTCTATATTTTAGTAATGGCTGCACACATCTTGACTTTTTTTGTTGTTGTTAAGATTTAATCACAGACACATTTTATTGAAAATATTATGACAGTATAACAACTTTAATAAATAACCATGTATCAATAGGAAGATTAGGATAAAAAAAATAAAAATAATTCTAGAGTTCTGGTTTACTAACATGATCGTTCTGTATTTACGAATTTCTGTATTTTCCAACCTGAGAATGATAAAACGGCCTCAACTATACCTAAACAAACTACAACATGCTTAATTGTCAAATATGTTTATTTCATGAATGTATTGCTTCTGACAACGCAGCAGCAAAATCTAGTTGCTGTGTGCAAGATATAATTTCATCTCAGCCAGATGTTAAAAATAAAGTTGTGATGAAACGGAAGAAGCAACAGATCTTTTCTTCTGTATATGTGTATTATACAATTATCGAAATGTTTCTGCATGGTCTAATGGGTAATATTGTTTCAAATCGGTTTTATCTGGCTTTAAACTAAACCACCGAGACATTTGTGTTCTTGCTGGATTCGAGCGCTTCTCACTGGATCTCACAGTGCGTGATCAGTGAATAAACACATCCGCTCGCACTGGCTGATCATTGGTCCATGTGGCGCCATTAACGCTGTTTCATTCTGCTTTGGCACATAACCATTATATCAAACGTGTTATCATTCTATCGAGGGACAATTTGAATTATTGTTATGGTTTTATCGCCCAGCCCTAATTTCAAGAATCTTGTAATAAGAAGGCAGAAAATGTAATTGAATCATACCTTCAGACTCGGGATCATATTCATATCCCGAAGTCTCTTCATCCTGTCCAACAAAGGAACAATAAAAGTTATTATATATAGAAAGTAAATGTATTTTCTAATATCTAAGCCAGCGCTAAGAGAAGATAGACAAATTATATTTATATTTTCTGTACAGTATATGTTTATACTATAAAATCAGCAGCTACAATATGCAATCATTATTAAAACATCATATTAAAAAGTAAAAAGCATGCTGTAAATATCTAGTGGAAGTGGTTGATGACTCTCGCTCACCCATATCTGCCATGGATCTGGATAAAGCAAAGATGACAAATGACAATTATAATATATAGACAACTGAAATGTTAATGCAAGTGATTTCCTATGAGTGAGATGCCATAGACTCAAGATCAGAAGAAAAAAATGACTATGCTAATGAACACAATAGGTGCCTTCATATCTTCTGCTCTTAGTTACACAATTAATGTGGCGTCTATTTATTCCCTGCTACGAATGTAGTATGTTTTTTTCTAAACTGCAATACACTTCTGTGAACTAAATTCAGTATTATCAAAACAATTAAGGGAACATTCAAAACAGATTTTAATTTAGCCATACACAAAAAAAAAAAAAAAATTGCTGCCTTAAATTAAAAAATGTTTCAAGCTTCTAGATTTCCAGATTGATGGCTTAAAGTTTGACAAGCAGATAAATGGAGTGTTACGTTTTTTTTTCCATCTTAATCGCCTGGACAAATTTAAAGCATTTTTATCAAAAAGTAATATCCAAGATTTTGACCAGCACGCCTAAATTTCAGCACATCTCCCCTGTTTTGATATCTCAGCAGTGGCTGCCTGTAAAAAAAAAAGTCAAATCCTAATTTTGATTTATAAATCGTCATCTAATCTTGCACCAGTTTATCTCACTGAGTTGTTGCATCGACACAAAGCAGCAGAACCGCTTAGGTCTTTATCCGTCCCTAGGTCCAGACTGAAACACCGTAGTGATCGAGCTTTTGCTATCGCTGGCACAACACTCTGGAAAAACCTTCCTGCAGCCATTCGAACAGCATCTTCATAATACAACTGCACTTTAAAATAAGAGTCAGGAACACTGACAGAAAAGCCCTTACGAAGATCTGAGATGAGATGATGCCAACCCTGAACCAACATACAAAACTACCCAATCTTGCTGTAAGTTTGATCCCAACATACAAACGTCTGTTTGATTTCATGTCAATAACTAACTGCATGATTTTACTGTACATTTCTGTCATATGGACATCAACTTGACAGTCACCGCTGATAAGCTATTACTAAAACTCGAAACATTAATTTTCTGTAAAGCTGCTTTGTAACTATTTATATCGTGAAAAGCGCTACACAAATACATTTGAATTGAACGTATTAATGATGCACCTGCTGTTGTATGTTCATCTGGGTCCCACGCATCAGTCGAATCTGAACAAAAATAGCAAAAATTACACTGACTCCTGTCCACTCCATACATATTTTAGATAAACACAAAATCTGAGGAAAACAAATAGAATCCACTTACTGAATGCTGACCAAAGGGCCAATAAAAGAATATAAAGCTGGTTCATGCTGTCAGATTTGAGACCACAGCTTTCTGAGATGCGTGGGCAGCAACGACTGAGTCTTAACACTTAACAGACTTCCTCTGTGCCCAAAATTAAATGCTAAATATGTGTGAAAAGAAGAAGTGACTCAACCATTAACATTATACTTAATTAACATTTATGCTGGGTTTCCAAAATCCGTCTGTTTTTAAGAGATATTACGCCTTCTGTTTACTAAGTAAAGCTATAAAAAGGTTTTTAATTAAAATTGTACATTTAAATATGCACAGTAGGTCATCTAGATAAATGTTATCACTTCAGCATTTGAAAACCATATGTGACCCTGGACCACAAAACCAGTCATAAGAGGAAATTTATAAAAAATTTATAAAAAAGCTGAATAAATAAGCTTTCCATTGATGTATGGTTTGTAAGGGTATTACAATAGCTGGCTGAGGTACAACTATTTGAAAATCTGGAATCTGAGGGTTTCTCAATTTCTGAATGGTCACTTTTGCTACATAATGCAAAAACTGCTAAAGTCAACCAATTTTACTACCAATCTCTGTGTAAAGATAACACTATGATGCTGCCATCTGTCTGAAGTCATTTTATGCTCTTGTAATGTGGCTCTGAATCGAAGAATAGCCAAGCTAAAATTTGAGCTGGGAAAATGTTTTGAAATTTGGTTGATTTGACAAGGAATGACCCCTCTCTTAAAATACTATATAGTGTTACAATAATCAAAACAGCCCTGAACTAGATCAAGCTTTAAGATTTATGCAAACCAAACTATCACTTTAGGTCATTCAATTATTATTATTATTATTATGCTGCCTCAGAAGTCTGTTTCAGGAAGTACCTCCATGCACAAACGCTGCCAGCAAAATCATGAATCAAGTGATGAGTGTTTATCTGGAAAAATATTTTTACATACTAACACATTCGGAATGTTACAGCATAAGCAAAATCATGTATGTATTGTTGGACTTCAAACGTCCTGCGTGATCAAAAATTGAAGGAAGGCGAAATATAAAAAGTATTGAAATGTATTGATCAGAACAGCGCTGGGTTGTTCTCAGACCCAACGTCTCACAAAGAACCAACCCCCAATACATTCCAACAGAATATTTTATAGTAGGTGTCCACGTGTGCCTCCTTCTTCTCTGGGGGAGGGGGGTCCACCCTTGGATCCTCCAATCAGCCATCACCTTTTTGTCTCCTAGTCTCTGCAAAACAACATGTAAAGATCGAACCCCCACCCAGAACCCAGCTCTTCACATTCCACCGCACCCACTTTAGTTACTAACCCTACAGCTGCTCACACCCACACACATACCACACTTCTCCAGAAAGCACACTAAAAAATCCCATTTAACAATTGATTATATATTGATATGTTAATTATACTCATATCTCAGTACATGATTAACATAATTTTAAGAGGATTAACATCCTTCAATCCCTCTCTTGACCTCTGAAAGAGGTCACACATCATTTTCCTCATCATCATCACCATCAGAGTTTTGTTGGACTGAAAGTAGTGGCATACTATATGGAGGCGGGGATGTGTCCTTCTTTTCTATTGCAGTCACTATCAGACGGTTACACAAGGACCTAATACAGGGGATACAGCAACATCCACATGTTACCAGGATGGACACAAAAACTGCTATTGAGACCAGAATGGATAATATTAAGGCCTTCCATTTTCCTAAAGCTCTTTCCAGCCATTGACTCACTGGGTTGTCTACCCCCGAGTTCTCCTTCATTTCTATGGATAACACTCTTAAACCTTCTAGAGCTTTGGTAACTGACCCATCTGGAGCAGTGTTATTTGGAATGAATGTGCAACATAAGTCGCCAAACATGTGGCATACTCCTCCCTTCTCAGCCAGCAGCATGTCTAGAGCCAATCTATTCTGCACAGCCATGAGTGATGTGGGGGCCAATTGTTCAGACAGTCCTTGTACTGCATCTCTGGAAAGGTTAGATAATCTCATAACATTGTAATGCACATAGTTTATTCTATCAACATTTTTGTTAGGAGTTATTGGAAAGAGGGCAGCAATAATAGGTATGTTTTCGAATCCTGCAGCTATCTGATCAGCTAATTTATATTCATCTGGGACTCCTCTTGGGACCCCAATGGCATCTAAATATGTGGGACTGTTTAATGACAGATCTATGGTTGCCCCACGTTTTCTTATCACATGACGTCTGCTTCGGTTTGTTATCTGCCCTGTTGTGCCTTTATTCATTTCTACTACTTTCTCTCCTATCAATGTGAGAGGTGCTCCTAATCTAACCATAGCACACAAGCCTTTTGTGTTAGGTGGTACTCTAGTGAACAGGCGCCTGTCACCACAATAGTAGTAGAGGCCCTTGCCCACGGTCCTATTTTTGTTCCATTATCACTTATTATAACGTTACACCATTCTTCATTAATGCGTCCGTAATTGATTGATGCACTTGATGGTGTAAAGTTAAAGCACGTGTAATTATCTTGTCTAGGTACAAACGGGCCTGTCAGAGTGTCATTTGAAATTGGGGGAAATATAGATGCCAATGTGGTGCAATTGATTGATCCCATTTCTCTTGTTAGTGACAGCATACAGTTATATCCCCATGTATCATTTGGATGCAGGGGAGCTGGTTCAATGTGCAGTCTGGGTCTGGCACCTGCACATGCTACACAGTCATCTATTTTCTGTTCTTTGGCAGTGTTAACCAGCCATTCTAGCCACAAATTAGTCTCTCCATAGCCTGTTGCCTTTTCTATTATGTCTTCTGGGGTTAATTTAGTATAGTCTTAACCTATTATCATTTCTTTGGGGTCCCTGACAGCTAATTTAGTAACATTAACATTCGTGGTGGTCATGTTTACCTGTGGTTCCCTCAAGTTAATCTTAACTAACCCTAGTGGATCCGACCCAGTCACATCTACTCCTAATAACAGATAAAACTGTCCCTGCTCATTGCCCCAACACTGGTTCGGTACTCCTGTGGGCTTTGATTTATATAAATCCTGTTTAAGTTCCAATATAGACATTGTTATGGGATTTTGTGTCGAGCTAAAATCTCTTTGTAATTTCAAATATCCTGCCATTTTTGCCTTTCCATCTCTGGTCACTTTATCTGTGGAACCTTGAAAATCCCTATTTGTTGCCTGTAGCACGTGGTCCCATGTAGGACACCACCTCTGATTTCCTGGGTATCCCAGTTGACACAGATAAACATCATACCCTCTCCATGAGCTATTCCGTCCTCCACATTTGATAACACTGCATAGATCAAATGTGAACGATGTGGTTGACCCCTTGGTATAATTTAGTTCTATGCCCCCATATTTTTTCAGACACGCGTCTGTGATGAGTGATCTTTTATGTCTGATTACATTACTTTTTTCTTGCAATTTTTTATCTCCAAAAAGTATGCCTACTATAGTGATGGCAATGATGAGGAGGAAACCCATACATGGCCAATTTTCCCACAGTCTCATTTTATACCTTCTTTAAAACACAAAATTTGTAGAAATGAAATTTAAAACATCAAAACATCAAACCATACATTTATAGGTAAATACAGATGTGATTATATATAGTTAAAGACTACCTCTAAGCATTCCTAAACGATGATTATAATGAGTATATAGTTATGACTATATCTACTCCGGTAAAAACTTCTCTCAAAATGTCCTGGACTCTTTGGAAGTCTAGTTTGTCCAAACCACACCCCAGCCGGGGGTGCAGAAACACTTTTCACTCTATGTTCTACACACCAATCTCTCATGTGTTTTACACTGTTGGTGAAATCTCGTATGTGGGAGATCAGTGCACTTTCTTTTGTGATTAAATGAAAAATGGTTCTGCCGCCTTCTTCCCAAGCGCCACTGCACATTCATCAGGTTTTTTTTTTTTTTTTTTTCACTTTCTCCACACCATATTTATCTTTAAATGTTACTGCAATACCTGCACCATATGCACAATCTGTGCTTACACAATGTGCCAAAGGTTCTTGTGGTGGGCTTGAAAAAATCTCACCTTTCTTATGTACAATCTGTAATTTTTCCAGCACTTTCACTCCCAGCACCCTCCCTCTCTTGGACCTGTGACCTCAGGTCCACTGCAGTTTGTGCCAAAGACCTGCTAGGGGGGTCACATGCAACACAAGAAGACAAATGATACCAGGTGTCGCCTTTTCCTGCTAGGCGGACACAATGCGATGTTCTTGAGGTGAATTTTAGAGGCACAGACCATCTGGCCTCGTTCCACTTCCTACGGAATTTTTTCAGTCTGATCCACTCGGTTGGCGGGGGAATCGGCTCTGGTTCATTGTCTGCAGTGACCTGCTGGGAAAATTGTTTAATCAGAGCAGTTAGTTTATCAAAATAAACACAGTGTGATAAAGGTGTGATTTGGTCAGGTCTCAGTGGCGTTGAAGGTCCAGGGAAAGAACGACCTGTAAGCAACTCAAAGGGTGTAAAGCCAGAAATCCTGTTAACAGAGGAACGTACAGACATTAATGCCAATGGAAGGGCAGATAACCATGTCAATTTGGTCTGTGCACAGATTTTAGCCAATTTCAGTTTCAACGTAAGATTCATACGTTCGACCTTTCCTTGAGATTGTGGGTGGTAGACTGCTCCAAAAGCATGTGTCAGCCCCAGAGACTGTTCAACCACCTTCAAATGTTCATTTTTAAAGTGAGTTCCGTTGTCTGAACGGATGTGTCTGGGAAAACCATGGTGGGGAATATAGTGATTGATAAGACATTTTATTACAGAAGTGCTGTCTTCCCGGCCAGTGGGGTAGGCCTCAGGCCACCCAGTGAAATAGTCAACAATGACCAATAGGTATTGCTTGCCCTGGACTCTGGTGATCATGTCTGTGAAGTCAATCACTATTTCCTCCCCTGGGCCACAGACTGGTGTGAAAGTGCCCTGTAATTGTTTGAGTGAAGGCCTGACATTATGGGCTTGACAAATGTCACAGGTCAGCACAAAATGTGACACCATAGCTGACAGGAAGGGATGCCACCATGGTTTCAATGTTTTCATCATTTGTTTGGGGCCCACGTGTGCTGGGCCATGGGCTTGTTTGTAAATAGACCTAGACAGTGCCGTAGGCAATGCTGGTCGACCGTCAGGTGCTTGCCAGAGGCCATCTGGGGCTTGCAACGCACCATGTTCCTTCCAGACAGATTTTTCTTCAGGGGAACATTTGTCATGTTCAGCAACAAGATATTCTCTGCTAAATGATGGTAACAAGTCATCAACCAAGTGACTAGTCTGTACCATCATTTGCATCTTATATCCAGCAGCCAATTTTGCTGCTGCATCTGCAGCAGCATTTCCTTTAGAGACAAAAGAGTCACCTTTTGAGTGGCCCTGACATTTGATGATGGCCACAGCTGCAGGGGCCATCAGAGCTTCTAGCAGCAGTTTGATTTCACAGTCATGTGTGAGTGGCCTGCCAGATGTTGTGACGAACCCAGCCCGTTGCCAGACTGGAAGTTCAACATGTACTGCTGTCACCACATATGCTGAATCTGTGTAAATGTTAACTCTGTTAGGCCCTGCAAATTTCAACGCTTCAGTTACTGCTATCAACTCAGCTCGCTGCACTGACTGTTTTCCCTGCAATTTCTCTGCTTTGACAGTAAGGAAACCCTGGTCTGTTTGTTGAACTATTGAGAATGCAGATGTCAGTGTGCCACTGTCAGATCTGTAACAACAACCATCCGTAAATAATGTTAGATTACTGGGGTCATCTGGTAATGGTGATGCAGTGAGGTCTGGCCTCACACGGCAAGCCAATTCAGTGATGGGTGCACAGTCATGGGGCAAACCATCTGCCAACAGATCAGCCATGTTGACACCTTTATGTGTGTATGTAACATTGGGTGCAGCCAGACATTTAGCCAATTTACGCTGTCTCAGAGGTGAGAAGGTGAATGCAGCAGAATTCACAAATGACATGACTGAATGTGTGGTGAGAACAGTTACCTGATGACCCATGACTATGTGTGATGTTTTCTCAATTATCTTAGCTAGACCTGCTATAAACCTAGCACAAGTTGGCTGACGTTGTTCAATACCATCCAGTAGGACACTGACATACATCAAAACCCTCCTGGTTCCGGTTTGCTTTTGGAACAGGACCCCATGTGCACTGTTTCCAGTTTCAGAGACATCCAGAAAGAAACCTAGGGAATAATCTGCACAATTTAGATGGGCTGCATGAGCCATTTCTGATTTTATTGCAATGAATGCCTGCTTTGCCTCAGGGGTCCATGTTAGTTCTGCTTTCAAATTTTTCATACCTTGCTCCTTCACAATCTGTCTCAATGGTGTGGTTAGCGAAACATACATAGGGATGTAGTTTCTGCTGAAGCCTGTTAGGCCCAGGAAGGAAAGCATGTCCTTCACTGTTAGTGGCTTGGGGTGTGATGAAATACTGTCACGTTGGCGGTGGGAGAGTGTGGAGCCCTGAGCTGTGATTAACCTTCCCATAAAGGTAACTGATGGCCTGCTGACTTGCAATTTCTCTTTGCTGACCTTGAACCCTGACACATACAGTTGTTGCAGTATCAGGTCAGTTGCTCGCAGGCACTCTTCATTAGTTGTGGCAGCAAGCAGCAGGTCATCAACATACATTAGCAACACACAGTCTGGGGGAAGTGTACAATTTTGTAGTTGCTTCTTTAAAACCTGATTAAAAATTCCTGGTGATAAAATAAAGCCTTGTGGCAATCTGTTGTAAGAGTACTGGCGACCTCTGTAGGTAAATGCCAGACACGACTTACATTCTTCAGACAATGGTATACAGAAAAATGCGTTTGCCAGATCAATACATGTGAACCACTGGTGAGCTGGGGTCAAATTTGAGATGGTGATGTATGGGTTGGGGACAGTCAGTGTTGGAGTTACCACCATGCTATTAATTCGTCTGAGATCATGCACAAGTCTGTACTTATTAGTGCCTGGTTTTTGTATAGGAAAAATAGGAGTGTTCCATGGAGATTTCCATGGAGTGATAACTCCTTTCTCTAGGAGCCCCTGAACAGTTGATGCAATACCCTCATCTGCCTCTGGTTTGTTACGGTACTGTGGTACCCAAATTGGTTCATTAGATGACAAGTCAAATGTTACAGGTGCAATATTACAAAGACCAACATCTGTTGGCCCTTGTGACCATAAGTCAGATGGTTGTACCGCAATCAACTGTTCAGCACCTGGGCCATCCGTTTGCTCTCTTCCATGACTCCTTGAAATCTGTTTATGTGTTAACATGCCCATATCTTCAGTTTTTTCCATAACCCAATATGAATTAGCAGTTTGAGAATATAATACCATATTGATGTCAGTAGGCTCCCAATCAGCAACAGCCCTTAACCTTTTAGTCATACCTCCTAACTCTCTAGCTTCATGGCCTGGGTGTAATGCCATGGAGATGTGTGGGGCGGCTGTATCTGTCATTTCATACCATTTTAGCTGTTCTGGAGTCAAAACAATGGGGGCTACAACTCCTTTTCCTACGAAAATGCCATCTCCTGTGAGACGCCATCTATCCCCCTCTATGCTGTTAAACAGTTCTTGGTACATGACTGTGTCATTTCTGTCATAGAACAATGTACAGTGTAGTGGGTCAATGGGTGGTAAGTAAACATCTATGTCCATTATCCATGGTCGGTGGTTGTTATACAGGGTCACTACACTCATTAGGGGTGGGGAAATGTCTAATTCTACCCAATAAATGTCAGCTGCCTCCTTTAATGGCCCTCCCAACAGGACACTCTGCCTGCAGCCTTTTGAAGCAGTCTGTGAGCAATCAACCTGTGTGCCATCTGGAAAAGTCACTATTACCCCTTGTGGTGAACATAAAATACTGGCCCCCAATTTAATAAGTAAATCCCTTCCCAGCAGAGGTACAGGAGCATTAGAGGAGTACAGGAATGAGTGTGGTAAGCTCTGATTCACAACCTGGACGGTTAATTGTTTTGTCATTGGCCAATGTTCTAACCCACCAGAGAAACCCATGACTCCCACTGTTTTATCACTTAGATCTTTATCTGTGATTGTGCCTCTTGTTACATGGAGTATGTAGCTCCAGTATCCACCAGAGCCCTTAGTGGTTTGTTGTCAACCACTATTTCCATGAGGGGTTCAGCCATTCCCCTCACGGTGGTCCTCTGTGGGCCCCTTCAACAGTCCCCCGCGTCTCCCTCCGGGCCCCATGTTGGGTGCATAGGCGCCTGTAGGTTGGCTGGAGACGGGTGCTGTTGCCCCGGGTATCGTGAGGTGTATGGTCCCCTGCCACGACCACCAGGTCCACCTCTGAGAGGACCCCATCCCCCTGCAGGTGGCCCTGTGAATTGGCCGTCCCCCTGCTGTGAGGGACATTCATTTTTCCAATGATCAGTGCCACCACACACAAAACATCCACCCCCCCATTTGGTGTCCTCTACCTCTGCCACCTCTGCCCCTATTTCCCATATTTTTTCCCCTCTGGTATCTATTACCTCCCCAGGTACCCATCTGTGACCATGGTGTTTGGTATGTTGGTCCCTGATCATACCCTAAATATGGGGAAATAACCGAAGGGGTAGGTGGGTCGTTCACAGACTGCTGAGACATTTGCTTGGTTTTCTTTGAACCACTAGCTCTGGCTAAGTCTAATTGTAGCTTTAATAGTTGATTTTTTGTCTTTTCTAGCTCCTCCTCTTCTTTGTGCAGTTTATCAACTGTCCTATCAATGTGAAATACTAAGTGTCTTTCCCATACTTCATTGGTTGCTACTGGTATATCGGGGTTACCTTCCATGGCCTGTTTTACGCCATTGGGGGCCCCTGACATCACTGCTGATCTGAAAATGTCACGTGTTATGGGATTATTCAAACTGTTTTCCTCAACCATTTGTTCCCATTCTGCGGCACATCTGAAATAATAACCTGATCCAGTCTCACCGGGTTTAATGCGAAATTTGATGTTTTGATATGTAGTTGGGGGTGTGGGGAACTGTTTTCTCAGAGTTGACCCCACATTTGTACACACTGTTGTGTATGGGTCATCATTTGGTGAATTTGTAATATCTGCATTTTCCTCGAAATCCCTCATTTGTGAAGCAGTAAAAATCTGGCCTAAAAGGCACCTCAAATCCCCCACAGCCAACGTGGTTCCATGGCATAAGGCCATTAATTTAGTCAACCACCTACCTCCCCCCGAGGTGATTGGGGGCAGTTTTGCTAAGACTGCAGTCATGTCACTATGACTCCAGGGTTGATATTTATGACCCTGACTACCCATCAATAGTGGATAGTTACTCGGTGTATTATTGGGATGACCAAATGCTGATTTTAATTGTTCAAGTGGGCCACCTGAAGCCCCAATACCCTTCTCTAGCTGTGGTGGGGAGGGTATTTTGATGTCCCACTCCTTTAGAGCTCTGGGTGTGAATTGGGGTTTCAATTGGTCCAGTCTGCCTCTTGTTCTTTCTGCTATGGGGGATGTAACTTCCCCGTCTACATTCATGGTGCCTTTAATTACTATTCTGAGACCTTCCCTTCTCCCATCTTCACCTTCCTCCTCTCCCTCATGTTGAGACCCTGTCCTACTTCTCAGTTCTTCATGTTCTGTGTCCTCTGCATGATGTTCTGTGTCCTCTGCAGGATCACTATGTCGTGATCCTGATCTAGCGCCTGACTGCTCAGCCTCATCCAATCGTGCTGTTAGTGATAATATTTGGTCTCTCATCATATCTAACTCAGCCATTTCCACCTCCACTTCTGTTTCTTTTACAGTCACCTGAACTTGCTGCAAGTCTTGGTTTGGTATGTAGGGCGGCGGCCTTACTGAGTGCAAGTCTGGATATAAGCTTGGAGGTGGGGCAAACGCTGTCTCATCAGAAACACTACCCTGTGTACTTCCTGATTTCTTTGTCATTCCTTTCTCTGACTTCTCTGCCTTCACATGCTCCCCCCCACCCTTTTTAGCAGGACTCAGAGCGGTTGCAGTAAGTGCTATTCTTGTCCACAACCTAACCTCAGTTCTATATTCTTCTTCTTGGTTGGAATATTTACTCTTACTCAACCAATTTATACTGTTTTTCCCTTCTACATGTTTTTTAGTCTTACATGAGTTCTTTTTTCCATAGCTCTAATTTTTGGAGCTAATGCCACCGACATTTTGTCGGGATTATCCCATCCGTTTTCAATACATATCTGACTCCATTTCTTTTCCCAAATTTTCTTCTCTTTTTTATGATTTTTAGGCTCCGATTGAGCCAGTAACATATCTACTACATTGTCCCACTGCGTTGTTATTGGGGGACATCCATATTCCTCACATTCTCTCTCAAATTCAGACATTTTATTTCACACAATACACAATATTTGTTATATTTTACACAAAAATACGGCCGTTTACTCAGGCGAATCCTTTCGCCTGCAGCAACTACCTACTGGACTTGGCGGATTTTAACCCCACAGTCCTTTCCTCTTACAATAAATAATACGGCCGTCTACTTGGGTGAATTCAACCCCACAGTGACTACCTTCCTTAACCGGTAAACAATACGGCTGCTTACTCAGGGTATTCTTTACCACTGCAGTAACTACCTTTTACCAAATACGGCCATCTACTTGGGGACTTTAACCCCACAGTGACTACCTGACAATTTTCTTTAACTTCTGATCAACATATATCAACACTTCACTAGAAAAAATGGAACGGAATACAATTCAAATTCAACACAAGAAATTTAGAATATCCAATTTGCAGAAGTTTGATTTAACAGGTTTCTGCTTACCTTTTTTTATCGGTCGACCGTGTGTTGAACCCGAGTTCGTTCCGTCCCGGAACTCTTGGCCTTCAATGGCCTTTTACTCTTTACTGCCTTTTTCTTCAATCACGTCGGGGTCACCAATTGTTGGACTTCAAACGCCCCATGTGATCAAAAATTGAAGGAAGGCGAAATATAAAAAGTATTGAAATTTATTGATCAGAACAGCGCTGGGTTGTTCTCAGACCCAACGTCTCACAAAGAACCAACCCCCAATACATTCCAACAGAATATGTTATAGTAGGTGTCCACGTGTGCCTCCTTCTTCTCTGGGGGAGGGGGGTCCACCCTTGGATCCTCCAATCAGCCATCACCTTTTTGTCTCCTAGTCTCTGCAAAACAACATGTAAAGATTGAACCCCCACCCAGAACCCAGCTCTTCACATTCCACCGCACCCACTTTAGTTACTAACCCTACAGCTGCTCACACCCACACACATACCACACTTCTCCAGAAAGCACACTAAAAAATCCCATTTAACAATTGATTATATATTGATATGTTAATTATACTCATATCTCAGTACATGATTAACATAATTTTAAGAGGATTAACATCCTTCAGTATATATATATATATATATATATATATACACACATACATGATTTTGCTTATGCTGTAACATTCCGAATATATATATATAAAAAAGAAAATGAAAACTCAAATGACATTTTACTGGCAACAATATATTTTATACATTTCAAATTAAATAAAAAATGCAAGGCGAATAATAAATGTTTTATTTATATTTTTTATGTTTTTCTTCAGGCCTGTTCTGTTCTCTTCTGAAAGTGATTTATTTATGCTTCCAAGTAGTCATTGTCGGTAACTGCTTTAGAGTTGGTGTCTGTGAACAAAAGTGTACAAAGTGTTCAGTGTTAGTTTCTGTGTGCTGTTAAACTACTGAAGCTCAAGCCTGATCCAAATTTAATCCTGACCCTAAAACTCATCAGTAAACAAACCTAACCTCATCCGAGTATCATCACATCAAGCACAAGTATGATCAGAATATGTATAAATGCTAGAGTTGGCTTCATTATCCTTGCATGTCAAAATGCATCTCACATTAATAACTAGTGTGAGATTTTTAAGTAGACATGCACACAGAAAACGTTTTCGGTTACTATCGTAACCTCGGTTCCCTGAGATACGGAACGAGTACTGCGTCTTGTAAAGACGCATATGGGAAAATGCCTTTTTTCTCCTGAACTGAAGCCTTATTTAATCACGCAGTGAAACTGCACGACTATTGGTTCGTGCAGTGGTAGAAAAACGAACCTATGGCGACGATACCCGCCAAATCCCACCGAAACGGGCGGGGCATCTGGCTATATAAGCGGTCGTTTAGTCATAGGATCCTCAGGTTTACTTCAACTGAAGCGACGACTGAGACGTGCAGCAACCTGGCACGGCAAAGTACGCAGTACTCGTTCCGTATCTCAGGGAACCGAGGTTACGATAGTAACCGAGTACATTCCCTGTCGATACTCCACTCGTACTGCGTCTTGTAAAGACGCATATGGGAACTGAATTTAATCACACCGTGCTAGGGTAGATGAACGACTGTACATACCTCCATAAACATAAATGCCCATAGGGAAGTAAGTAGTATACTTCAGGCTAAAGCGAGCTAAACTCATAGAGGTCATTCTCGGCCTGGATAATCGTTCCATATGACTCCTGAATACTGAGTTAACCGGAGTATGCAGGGTGCAAATCAGAGAGCCTGAGCGCATTGCGGTCAAGAAATCTCTGACAGGATTGTTCCCACAGCGTATGTGTACAAGCTCATCTAAGCAGAGAGGACTCTGGCCTGTAAGGCCGGTATGTCCAGGTTATAAAACCTAGCAAATGTGGATGGAGTGGCCCAGCCAGCCACCGTACAAATCTCTGTAATGGATACACCACTAGACCACGCCCATGACGAGGCGATGCCTCTAGTCGAATGGGCTCGTACTCCAATGGGGCATTGCAGGCCCAAAGAAGAGTATGCCAGCATGACAGCATCCACTATCCACTTAGAGAGTCTCTGCTTCGTGACCGGATGCCCTTTGGTGCGGTTACCGAAGCTAACAAAGAGCTGTTCCGTATGCCTAAAAGGAGCGGAACACTCAAAGTAGATTCTCAGAGCTCTGACAGGGCATAACAAAGATAACTCCTGGTCCTCCTCAGACGGAGGAAGCGTGGAGAGCGTAATGACCTGAGCTCTGAACGGGGTTGAAAGTACCTTAGGTACATAACCATGCCTTGGTTTCAGGATGACCTTG
The DNA here is from genome assembly GCA_027564155.1 of Gymnocypris eckloni scoliostomus. Lineage (NCBI taxonomy): Eukaryota > Metazoa > Chordata > Actinopteri > Cypriniformes > Cyprinidae > Gymnocypris > Gymnocypris eckloni. The sequence goes on along the minus strand of CM050420.1, from coordinate 28,801,465 downwards.
GAGTCATTAGGCCCGAATTCCAGGCAGGCAGGGCTAATAGAGAGCGCCTGCAGGTCTCCAACTCGCTTAACCGACGCTAGTGCTAATAGCAGAGCAGTTTTCAGCGAAAGTGACCGGAGGTTCGTAGACTGTAGCGGCTCAAAGGGAGGGCCTTTCAAGGCCCTCAGTACAGTGGGCAGATCCCATGTAGGGACAGTAAGGGGCCGAGGTGGATTCAACCTCCTGGCTCCCTTCAGAAAACGGACAACTGAGTTGTCTCTGCCTACCGACTGGCCCGCTATAGGGGCATGAAAGGCCGCTATAGCTGCTACGAACACCTTGAGTGTAGAGTGAGAACGTCCTTTATCTAGCAGTACCTGCAGAAAGGACAGAACCACCGCTAACTTAGATGTAGAGGGGTTTTCACCACGGTTGAGGCACCAAGTGGAGAAAACAGACCACTTAATGGCGTAGAGGCATCTCGCCTCAGAAATGGTGTTTAACACTCGCTCTGGAAGGCCAGTAGTCTCCCGTTGAGCGGCCAAATGTAGAGAGCCCACAGTTTGGGTCGAGGGTGCCATATTGTTCCGTTCGCCTGAGAGAGGAGATCCCGTCTCAGGGGCACGGGCCAGGGGGCTGCTGTCAGTAGCTAAGTCAGCTCTGACAACCAAAGTTGGTTCCTCCACAAGGGGGTCACTAATAGCACCTTGTGACCCTGTTCCCTGATACGCCTGACGACCTGAGGAAGCAGGGAGATCGGGGGGAATGCATAAAGGAGGAGGTTGGGCCAGTCGTGGGCCAACGCGTCCCTGTCCTTCGAATAATAAGTTGGGCAGTGAGAGTTGTCTTTGGAGGCGAAAAGGTCTACTTCTGCCTTGCCAAAGGTCTTCCAGATCTTCTGAACCACCTGCGGATGGAGCATCCAATCCTCTGAGGGGACATTGCTCTGAGATAACATATCCGCTCCTTGGTTCAGTCTGCCCGGCAGGTGTGCTGCACTCAGCGAGCGCAGGTTGAGCTGAGCCCATTCCAGAAGGCGCTCTGCCAGAATAAAGAGGCACTTCGAGGAGACACCTCCCTGGTGATTTATATAGGACACCACGGACATGTTGTCTGAGCGAATCAGCACATGGCGTCCTATTAGGTCCGGTAGGAAAAACTGGCAGGCTCGACAAACTGCTAGCATTTCCAAGCAGTTGATGTGGAAGCCGCCTCCGCCTTCACCAACGGGTCAAGGTCGGTTTGCTCGCACAGCGCCCCCAACCTGTGTTGGAGGCGCCTGTCGTGACAACTTTCCTGGTGTGGACCAACCCCATGGCCACGCCCTTCTCCATCCACCGTGGGTTCTTCCAGGGGGTCAGGGCTGTTACACAGGCCTGATTCACCCTGATATGCAAGCGTCCGTGACGCCATGTGTTGTGTGAAACCCGGGGTTAGCCCCGCCCAGGCCCAGCTGTAACACTGGCAATGCTGCGGCCATAAGGCACAGCATTCTCTGAAACACTTTGAGTGGGCAAGCGGTGTCGCTCTTGAAGGTGGCCGCGAGTTTCTGAATGGCCAGAGCGCGTTCTGGCGCTATCACCGCTCTCATGTGAGCTGAGTCCAGAACTGTACCCAAGAACGATATTCGTTGGCTGGGAGATTGGCGAAATTGACCCTGAGCCCCAGGCGCTCTAAGTGGCTGAGGATGAGAGATACTTTCTGGGTGAAACTAGTTCCACCTTTGACTGGGCCAGAATGAGCCAGTCGTCGAGGTAGTTGAGAATGCAGATTCCCATCTGTCTCAGAGGGGAAAGAGCCGCGTCCATGCACTTTATAAAAGTACGGGGGCCCAGAGACAGCCCAAAGGGTAGGACCGTGTACTGGTAAGCCACTCCCTCGAAGGCGAATCTCAAGAATCGTCTGTGATGGGGGGCTATCTGGATGTGAAAGTATGCGTCCTTCAGGTCCAGAGAACAGAACCAGTCCTCTGTGCGAATCTGCGAGAGGATCTGCTTTAGCGTGATCATCCTGAACGGCCGTCTCATGAGGGCGTGATTCAGGCGTCTGAGATCGAGGATGGGCCGGAGGCCGCCATCCTTTTTGGGGACGAGGAAGTAACGGCTGTAAAAGCCTGACTCGCTCAAAGCTGGAGGAACCATTTCTATGGCTCCTTTTTCCAGCAGCGTCATCACCTCTGAGCGCAGAACGCGAGCGTTCTCGCCCTGCACCGAGGTGGAGACCACGCCGCTGAAACGCGGGGGTCTTCGAGCGAATTGGAGTGAATAACCTTGTTTTATTATCCCCATAACCTACTCTGACACTCCGGGGATGGCCTGCCAGGCCTCGGCCCACGTGGCAAGGGGTTGGATAAACTCGAGTGGCCGGCTGCACGGAGGCAGGGCACTCGTGAGGGATGAAAGAGGAAAATTGCTCTCTTTTTGAGAATGTTTGTGTTTTTTTATTTTTTCAACTATCACAGCGGACAGTTGCATGGTCGCTTGTACGGAACCCTGTAGCAACAGACACAATTCCCTCTGCACCCGGAAGAGAATGGGGTGCCAAGAGGTTTCTCATGAGAGGCCTTTTGGTGGGCGGTCCGGCCGTGGCGGGACTCGCCCCTCTCCTCTTCCTGTCCTGCAGATCAGGAGGATGCCGGGGGCGCAGGGTCCAACGCTATCTTGGGTCGGGGGCCCTGGCGCTTCGGAGGGGGGTGGCGTCTGGCTGAGCGTGAACGCCCTCGCGGCTGCTGAGTCCTAGCAGGCTGAGGGGCGAAAACGGCAGGTGCAGGTTTCGCGGGCTGCTGAGTCGGCGCAGTCCTGGGGCGATTCTGAGCAGCTGCTGGGCTGGAGCGCTTGGGCAGGAAGTGTCGCATAGCCTGTGACGCCTTCTGTGCTTCTGTGAAGCGCTCAGCGAATCCTTCCACCGCAGGTCCAAAGAGGCCGCTGGGAGAAATTGGAGCATCAAGGATGGCTGATCTCCGTCAGCGTGAGCCATAGGTGGCACTCGAGCACTACCAGGCTGGCCATAGACCGTCCTATGGCTTGGGCGGTAGTCTTGGTGGCTCGCAAAGCCAGGTCTGTTGCGCTTCTCAGCTCCCTGAGAGTCGCAGGATCAGGCTCAGACTCATCTACGGCAGAGAGGAGCTTGGCCTGATAGACCTGAAGAACCGCCATAGAGTGGAGCACCGAAGCCACCTGTCCAGCTGAAGCGTAGGAGCGTCCAGCGAGCGCTGAAGTGGTCCTGCATGACTTGGACGGGTGACTGGCCTTAGCCTTCCAGCCGATGGCAGTGGGTGGGCAGAGATGTGCAGCCACTGACTCATCCAGTTGAGGCATCCTCTCATATCCCTTTTCTTCAGCGCCGTCAATCGTGGTGAGGGCGGATGAAGCGGAAGTGCGGAGGCGGACAGAGTAAGGGGAGCGCCAAGATCTCGTGAGCTCGTCGTGAACTTCAGGGAAGAACGGCGATGGTCGTTGTTGAGGGGCCTGATGGTGCCCGGCAGAAACCACTCATCCAGGCCTGCGAGGGCTCCTCTGGTGGAGACCACTCCAAACCCAGCTCTTCAACCGCTTTTGAGAGGACACGGAAAAGTTCGGCATCCATCCCGGCTTTGGCGGCGCTGGGCGCAGGCAAACCTGAGGGGGCGGGGTCAGTCACTGAGCCCGACAGCTCCTCAGCATCTGAAGCTACCAGTGACATGCTGTCATCGGCCAGCTCATCGTCACTTCCCCCGAATGAGACCAGATCGCTCACGCTAGCAGAGGGACGCTAGTCAGGTTGGGAAAAAAGGACGGGAGACATCTCTCTGTGTGGCGAAAGCGAGGCACGCAGGATCTGAGCCAGCGTGAGCTCGCTCTCAACCGGGCACTGAGAACCTCTGCCCCGCTGTTTTTTCCTCACAGGTCCCTGGGAGGAAGAAAACGGGAGGGCGCGAGGGGCGGGATCGCTCTCTGAAAAGAAAGCGATGCGCGTGCGCAGAGAGGCGAGACTGATGCTCTCGCAGTGAGAACAATCAGAACCAGCGAGCGCGGCATCCGCATGGGATTTCCCCAGGCAGGAAACACACTCGCTGTGACCGTCATCGGCGTGCAGGGGAGACCTGCACGAGCCGCAGTAATGGCGCGGCATTAGAACGCCGATTTGCTCTTTTAGAGACTTACCTGTACGTGATAATCGCCGGATAGCGGCGGCGAACGGGACCGGAACTGCTGCGATGCTGGGGCGCGTAGAAGGCGGATCAGCCGAGCAGATCGAGGTCGCTGGGTCCTACTGCGAGGCGTGTCAACGGCGAATAGGCTTCCGGATCAGTGTAGACGAAGTCGTCGTCGCTGAAGGAGAAAAATCTGAGGATCCTATGGCGAAACGACCGCTTATATAGCCAGATGCCCCGCCCGTTTCGGCGGGATTTGGCGGGTATCGTCGCCATAGGTTCGTGCAGCTCCGCTGCCGACCCATTGGTTTGTTTTTCTACCACTGCACGAACCAATAGTCGTGCAGTTTCACTGCGTGATTAAATAAGACTTCAGTTCAGGAGAAAAAAGGCATTTTCCCATATGCGTCTTTACAAGACGCAGTACGAGTGGAGTATCGACAGGGAACTATATATACTGAGCACCTATAATGTACCGAAACAGTCATCAGCAGTAAGATTGAGGAAGAGAAACTATTCGTTGACTTTAATCTACAGCTCTGTAAACCAAAGCCTGCATGTTAGTCATAGATCTTCTTGTAAGGCTCTTCCAGAGTAAAGGATTATTGAACCAGTAATAAGAAATAAAAAAGAAAAACTTAAAGCATTTTGAAATGCTCTCAGCATAGTGTGTATGCATTTTCATTGGGTTTTAATTTGAAATTAGTAATGTGACAATGTTCATTGCTGCTATAAATGAGTGAGTAACTGGTGAAACACACCTTTAGGTTTTGCTCCTGATGTTGGTCACAATCACTGCTGCAGTCATGATGAAGAGACCAACAGCAATGAAGGAGGAAAAGCAGATGTAAAATGAAGATGCTCCTTCCTCACGATGATCTGAGACTGCAAGGAAGTGCAATGATAGTCAAAATATATTTGGGCTTGAATGCACTGAAATATAGTCTCATACAGACACTCCAGTGATCAGCTGTATTATTAATGTATATTTTAAATGGCTAATTATGGATCCTAGACATCAGATGAAGGTGAAATAGAGATAGGGAGTGAGAGAGAGAGACAGATAAAAATGTTTCAAAATGGGGAAATGCAAGCATTTAGCAGTATTGTACGACCTAGACAGAAAAGTAACATCTAAATGTTCTATGGTGTAGTTCAGTTGACTTTCAACAGACAGCTCAAAAGACTACCTTCTGTATGTCATTCCTAACATTTTGGCAAACTTGCACAGCACCATCACATGATCTCTGTTCCATCTGTTATGTTGGGATCAGGGACGTCTGAAATACAGCACATCAACATGCTGGTGAATGAATGTTACAAATTTCTCTCACTCTGGGAGATCTGAGGGTGATTAAGAGCCTCTCCACCGGGAACGTCCCCACGGACCTCTTACTCCTCACGCAGCGAACATCCCGTCCGGTTCCCGGATGATTTCGCTGGTCCGTCCCACGGGGCGCCCAGCATTTAATTCGGTGCGCCATCCGTGGATAGGATGTCGATCGCAGCATCGGGGGATGGGTTCACATCCTCTGAGGATGAAGGTGCGGTGGGGCTGCCCCCCTTGGGTGTTGTCGCCACCACCGCACCGGACCCAGAGCTGACGGCCATGCTTGCCCGGGCAGCCGTGAGCATCGGGCTGGAGGTCAACGGAATGCCCAGTCCTGAGCCATCGCGGCTGGATGATTGGTTTCTCGGAGCGGGGCGCGGCTCACAACCGCGCTCTGCTCTGGTGCCTTTCTTCCTGGAGGTGCATGAGGAGCTGACAAAGTCGTGGATGGCCCCTTTCATGGCCAGAAGCCGCTCGTCCGCCTCCTCCATCCTCACTACCCTTGACGGCGGGGCTGCCAGGGGGTACACGGGCATTCCCCAGGTGGAAAGAGCGATCGCGGTGCACCTGTGCCCACGAAACGCCACCACTTGGAGGAACCGTCTGCATCTCCCGTCCAAAGCACGCCATGGCTATCCTGCAGGTTCACCAAGCCAAGGCGCTCAAACAGGTGCAAGAGGGTAGTACCGACCTGGGGTTGATGCAGGAGCTGCGCACGGCGACTAACTTTGCTCTACGAGCGACGAAAGTCACAGCTCGGTCCCTCGGGAAGGCGATATCCACCATGGTGGTCCAGGAGCGCCATCTCTGGCTCACCCTGGCAGAGATGAAGGACGTAGACAAGGCACACTTTCTTGACGCCCCCATCTCCCAGGCGGGGCTGTTTGGTGACACCGTCGAGGGCTTTGCCCAGCAGTTCTCGGCGGTACAGCAGCAGACTGAGGCGATCCAGCACATCCTGCCCCGGCGTGATGCACCATCCACCGCTGCCCCCGGGGCCAGGCCTCAGTCTGCCCGTCGCCGTGGGTGCCCTCCTGTGTCCTCCAGAGCTGCTCCGCCCCAGGCTGAATCGACACCTAGGCCAGCGCGTCGAGCCTCTCGCAGGAGAGCGGCGCCCCCCGCGTCCCAGCCGGGCCTCAAGTCGTCCAGGAAGTCGACGAAGCAGCCCTGACGCGGGCAAACCCGTAGATGTTGGAATTTGCTCTTTCTCAGGAGACAGTAAGAACAGCACCGCTCCTTCCCCCGGTGGAGGGCCGGGAGGAGAATCTTCTGTTTTGTTTAGTTTATATTCCACCGCTGGTCCAAGGTCCCTTACTCCCTTTCGCTGCACCACCACAGGTATGTCGATTGTGCCATTGGAGCCGCTTGCACAGCGTCTGGAGGCGTGGCTCACGCTACCCAGCCTGTCTCGCTGGCTCACGCTCACAATTTGACTTCGCTACGCGATTCAGTTCGCCAGGTGACCTCCCAAGTTCAACGGTGTTCTCGAGACGTCAGTGGCAGTCCGGAACGCCCCTGTCTTGTGCAAGGGGATTGCTGTCCTCCTGGCAAAGGATGCAATCGAGCCGGTCCCTCCAGCCGAGATGAGGCAGGGGTTTTACAGCCCTTACTTCATCGTACCCAAGAACTACCTCGATGATTGGCTTATCCTAGCCCAATCCAGAGAGCAGTTGGGCGATCACAGGGACTTGGTGCTTCGGCATCTCAGCCAGTTGGGGCGTCGGGTCAACTGGGAAAAGAGCAAGCTCTCCCCTGTGCAGAGAATCTCTTTTCTCGGTGTGGAGTTAGACTCGGTGAGTATGACGGTCCATGGGAAAGCATGATCTCATCGTGAGGTTCCTGAAGGGGGCCAGGAGGATGAATCCCTTCAGGTCACCCCTTTTGCCCTCTTGGGACCTCTCTATCATCCTGGCTGGACTTCAGAGGGGCCCCTTTGAGCTGCTGGACTCAGTCGAGCTGAAGTTCCTGTCTCTTAAGACAGCGCTCCTGACCGCGCTCACTTCCATCAAATGGGTCAGGGACCTCCAGTCGTTTTCGGTAAGCGAAGAGTGCCTTGTGTTCGGGCAGGTCTACTCTCACGTTGTCTTGAGACCCCAGCCTGGATACGTGCCCAAGGTTCCCACCACGCCCTTCCGCGATCAGGTGGTGAACCTACATGCACTGCCCTCGGAGGAGGCAGATCCAGCCTTAGCGTTGCTGTGTCCCGTAAGAGCATTGCGCATATATGTGGACCGCACCCGGAGCTTCAGAAGCTCTGAGCAGCTCTTTGTCTGCCACGGAGGTCAGCAGAAAGGGAAGGATATATACTGGTCCACTGGATAGTGGAGGCCGTCGCCTTGGCGTACCAATCTCAAGGCGAGGCGTGCCCCCTGGGGGTGAGGGCTCACTCCACTCGGAGTGTTGCCTCCTCCCATGCGCTGGCGCACAGCGCCTCTTTGGCAGACATTTGCAGAGCTGCGGGCTGGGCAACACCGAACACCTTTGCAAGATTCTACAGTCTCCGCATTAAGCCAGTTTCTTCCCGTATGTTGGGTAACAGGTAATGGGCGGGAAGAACTGGCCGGTGTCACGCTTGCTGCGCCATTCCCCCTCACCCGGGGATACGAGAGCCTTTTTTCTCCTCCAGTTCAGTTCCCCGGACGGTGAACCCTGGTGGAATCCTCCAAGCACACCCGGCAGTCAGACTGGGCGGAGCAGTCTGACGCCAGGCCCAGTACTAGTGTTAGTTCGCCCGGGTCTCCGGTCAGCCCCTGTACTGGGCTAGGTGTCCGTATGGGCTGATTCCCCTTCGGGTAATCCCGTATGTGTATTCTTATTCATAACTCGTAGTGACCGACAGATAGGGAACGTCTAGGCTATCAGGGAACGGGGGTTACATACGTAACCTAGACGTTGCTTTTAAATTAATAGTGTTTTGGTTTATTAAAAGAGATCAACAAAAATAAAAACAATTAGCCAGGATCACTTCAACTTAAACATGAAGGTTGTGAGATTGGGGATATTTTTATTGTATTTCAAGGGCCTTTAATACAGTTAAACAAAATGTGTTCATACTTTCATATTCTCTAGTGACATCTCCATCACCTTGGCTTGGAAAGTCCTGTCAGGCAAAGGGACATAAACATATTTTAAATAAAATGTCAAATTATTTGTTCTATTCTAGAACTGAGAGAAGACATACATCCACGTCCTTATAAAACTAATCATATGTGATGTCTGGAAGTATTGTTAAAGGCCAAATTTCAAATTTTTGACATTTCCCTAGAAAAAAAAGATGACAATATTTTATTATAATATATAATTTACTCCCTGTTCACATTGTGTGAAGTAAACATAAAACATGGGGGAAATGTTGTACTTGTGTGAAGCTAACATTACAACCAGCAAAAGGACATGTGAAAGGAGCTTCATTGTGCATCAAACGATGGTCCTTACTAACACTTATTAGTTCTCACTTTTATTTTCTGTAATGAGGCATGTCTTAAACCAAAACATAGATGAAAAACTAGATTTTTACATTTTATCAAGTAAATGAGTATGAATTTCTGTGCACACAGAGAATGAGCTGTGGATTATTTAATTCAAACAACCATGAAATTAAGCTCAAGTAATGACAATAAACTAGCAAGAGTTTAGAATCAGAAGAGTGACTGCTACAACATTATAGCAGACTTGGATGACACATACTTCCTGTTATGTAAACTGACTAAACTAAAATAGAGACAACACTTAGGAATTTCCACCAGCTTGCTTGTCGATTGACGGCTGTCAGCATTTTAAAGCAGTTTTTTTAGTATCTTAATATGTGTGTTACCTTCCATTTTTCCACTTTCACTTCACTTTTTTTCAATTCACCATGGTGTCCGATGAGATAATTAGTTAGGTGAATTGTATGGGCTGAGTTATGTGCAAGAGAAGAGAAAAGGAACAAAAAACAAGAAGCTGCTCTCCGTAAAGAGTTCTACAGCTTGTTTAACGTTAGTGTTTTCATTTTTACTACAGCTGTAACTCGTATGTATTAGGAATAGTTCACCCAAAAATGAAATTTAGCATAACATCAGCTGCATACCAATGGATCCTCTGCAGTGAATGGGTGCCGTCAGAATGAGAGTCCAAATGGCTGATAAAAACATCACAGTAATCCACAAGTAGTCCAAATGAGAAAGCTACTTATTCATAAGAAACAAAACCTTCAAGATGTTTTGTAACTTCAACCTGTTGCTTCCAGCTAAAATTTGAGTCCATAATCATTTTCTGTAGTTAAAAAAATAATCTCTTCTGAATCAGGAGTGAAATATACACATCAAATTTGATTGAGACTCTCAATTTGAGAGAGTATAACTATATTTATAAATATAAAGTATATTTAGGCATGATTCCTTTTAAATTACATTTGCAACCCTGTGGGGTGAATTTGTTATCTCATCTTTAAATTCTGAGAACATTCACATTTGATTCACTGCTTTGAATCAATTCACATTCACTGCTTTGGGGAAGAGTGTCTTGACCTGTCTGTGGGGTCGGTCCGCCATTGTTCTGTACACTCTAGAAAAAAATAGAGGTTCTTCGGTTTTTCAGCGGTTCTTTGGGGAAGTTGAGGTGCTATATAGCACCGCTACCGTATAAAGAACCTGTTAAGCCTGCCATTAAGTTTTTTAACTGTGTTTGCAGATGGATGGGATTAATACACAAATTCCTAGTATGGGTTACCATACTTGCCCACACCTCACTTCACTACTGGGGGCCTAAAGTCATGGCCCAATGGTTAGAGAGTCGTAATCGCAAGGCTGTGAGTTTGAGTCTGAAGGTCCGGCAGGAATTGTAGGTGGGGGGAGTGAATGTCCAGCGCTCTCTCTACCTTTAATACCACGACTGAGGTGAGACCTTTTGAGCAAGGCACCGAACCCCCAACTGTTCCCCGGGCACCGCAGCAGAAATGGCTGCCCACTGCTCCGGGTGTGTGTGTACTTGGATGGGTTAAATGCAGAGCACAAATTCCGAGTATGGGTTACCATACTTAGCTACATGTCACTTCACTTTCCTACACTTTCTTTTTATCATTATACTCCAAATTTTGTTATTGAAGTGAATTAAATTAAATTTACTAATTGTACATCAGGTTATAATTTATAATATATACACATAAATACACACAATCTTTTTTTTATTTAATGAACATTTTAATGAACACACAAAATAAAATGTCTCTGTAACTCATTTACACATACCATGTAAAAGTAAAATCAGTAAAGGGTTAAAGCTCTGGGGTTGATTTATCCACACGGTTTTTTTGTTTTGTTTAGTTTTTCTCAAATTTCAGACCCATCGCCTATGTAAGTTTTAATTTGACTTCCAATACAATAGGTGGCTATAATGCTCTTAAGGAGTTCCTCGCCATTAAACAAGAAGAAGGTGTTACATCATGGATATTTACATACTTTGCGCACCTAAACGGGCTGAAACTTTCCTCACAGTCGCCATTTTCTTTGACTCGCGAATCGCCATGCAGAGCAAACGAGTAAAATACAGAGATTAAGTGTTTTATGTTATTCACACAGTATTAATTTTATAACATCACATTGTTTTAGAACAATATTTAGGGTTAGGGTTAGGGTCCTAACCCTAATCAATGAATAGTTTTATGACATGTTAAAAGTAGACCAAGGAAGAAAAAATGCCTACCTTGGTTAAATGAAAATATTTGTTCACTTATAAAACAAAGAGATAACGCATTGAAACTGTTTTTAAAATCTAAGATGGAATGTACATTTTTATAAATTAATAAATAGAGTAATAAATGAGATTAGAAAAGCAAAAGCAAATTTGTATATTTCTATAATAGAGCAGGGAAAAGGAAATACTCAATTGATATGGGAAAATCTGAGAAATATAACAGGAAAACATAAAATATCTACGAGAAATACAGAACTAGAGTTAGAAGGAAAACAAATTAGCGATCATGCTATGATAGCAAATACTTTTAATAGTGATTTTGTAGATGTAATAAGTGTTCTTATTAAGTCTATTTGTCCGGACATTCCATGTATTGCATTGATGGATGTGTCTTGTCCAAGTTTACTCAAACAGATGTCAAATAGAGAAGTTGATAGAATAATTAGTTCACTTAAAAATTAAACAGCTAAAGATAAATATGGATTAGATACTATTTTTTTTTAAACACAAATAATGATTTACCAGAACTCTAACTCAGATTATCAATCTATCAATAACACAATGCATTTTTCCCTCTGCATGGAAATTTGGAGTAATTACTCCTGTTCATTAATCTGGAAGCTATACAGAAATTAGTAATTATAGACCAATAAGTATTCTCCCTGTAATTTCGAAAGTTGCTAAAAAATAGGTTGCGGAGCAAATAATCACATATCTTGAAAATAGCACCTTTAACCTGAATCCAATGCAGTTTGTTTTAAGAAACAAATATTATTTAGAAACAGCAAATATTTTTATGTTGGAAAATATTAAATTTTGATGGATAAACGAGGAGTAGTTGGTGCTGTATTCCTGGATTTAAAAAAGCTTTTGAAACTAAGTCATAAGATTTTAATTTCCCGGTTATTAAATTTGAATTTTTCAACTGAGGCCTTTTATGTGGTTTAAATCTTATTTGGAAAATAGAAAAAAGTGTGTATGGGTCATAAATGCGACATCAAATTACTTGGATTATAATATTGGAGTTCTGCAAGGTTCTATTTTATGCCCATTATTGTTTAGTTTGTAAATGTTTTACCAAATGTATGTCCTCCAGATGTTATGTGTCAAATGTATGCAGATGATGTTGTGTTGTATGTACATGCAAAAGTCAACAACAGGCTGCACAGAAAGTGACTGACACTATGAATCAAGTTGCACAATGGCTTATCAATTCACATTTACATCTTAATGTCAGAAAAGCTGTTTGCATGTTTTTTTTAATTAAAAGGCCAGATTATGATGTGAAAGCAGATGTATTTGTCCAGAAACAAAAACTTGAAGTAGTACATGAATTTAAATATTTAGGATTATTACTGGATTCTCAACTTTCTTAAAAAAAAACATGTGAAGAAAGTGGTAAATATAGCTAAATTGTATTTAGCAAATTTCAGATTTATTAGAAATAGTTTGAACAATGAAGCAGCAGTTCTATTCATGAATTCATTGATTATTCCGCATATCACATATTGCATGACTACCTGGATTCAAACAAGTAGGTATTTTCTTAAACCAGTTAAAATTATTTATAAACAAACTCTTAAAGAATAAAAAAACTCTTGGATAAAAAACAAATCGTTTTCACCATTGTAGCATATTAACTAAGTTTTCTATTTTAAGTTGGGAATATTTGATTGAATTTGCTGCTTTGGTATTTATTTTTAAGATTTGAAACGGTTTTTGCTTAACCTGTTTTTAATGCTTACGTTGATCAGATAACAGGACAGTATACACGTTAGAGATGGTTGCAATGTGCCATTAAGAAGAACTACCTTTGGTCAATTATCTTTTGCTTTTAGAGGAACACATGAGTGGAATAGACTCCCAGTAGAGCTGAAAGAGTTCAAACATTTAACAGGACACTGAAAATACGGTTATTGACTCATCAAAATTTGTATAATTTATAGAGATTTATGGATATGGTATGGTAGTCTGTAATTCTGTTTCAATAGCCTTCATCGTCGCAGGGGACTTTAACAAAGTCAACCTCAAATCAAATCAAATCAAATCACTTTTATTGTCACATCACCACAGCACAAGTGCCTTGGTGAGTGAAATTCTTATGAGCGTGCTCAAGACAGCGCAAAAAAAACAACAACAACAATTTACATATGGACAGACAGTGCAAAAAAACAACAAACAATTTACATATGGACAGACAGTGCAAAAAAAACAACAAACAATTTACATATGGACAGACAGTGCAAAAAAACAACAAACAATTTACATATGGACAGACAGTGCAAAAAAAACAACAAACAATTTACATATGGACAGACAGTGCAGAAAAACAAAACAAAAACAACAACAATTTACATATGGACAGTACATATTTACAGACTGTACAGAAGACAATGTGCAAAATACACATACATATACTCAGTACACATAGTGTACTATAAGACACACTCAATTTTCAGCGACACATTATACACTGTATGGGCACATCTACATTATGTACAGTATCTATACATAATGTAGTCTATACATAGTAATAATGTGAGGTGCAACAGATTATAAATTAACAGCAGATTGGTTGAGCAGCAGATAGATGTGCAAAGGTGCAACAGATTATGCATATGCAATGTCGTGGATGTGCATTGTATGGTGTCCAGTGATAGCAGATAGGTTGTGTTAGTGCAGTGTGTGCGTGTAGTCCAGTTGAACTGTGTTAAAGTGCATGGCATGTTGTGTGAGTGGGAGTGTGATGTAGGTGAGTTATTTCTGACTGTTCATTAGCCTGATAGCCTGAGGGAAAAAGCTGTCCCTCAGTCGGCTAGTGCGTGATCGGATGCTGCGGAGACGTCGCCCTGAGGGCAGCAGAGAGAGCAGACTGTGGGACGGGTGGCTGGAGTCTTTGATAATCCTCCGGGCTTTCCTTGTACACCGCCTGGTGTAGATATCCTGGAGGGAGGGAAGCTTACCTCCAACAATGTGGCGGGCAGTTCGCACGACCCTTTGCAAAGCCCTGCGGTTGCCAGCGGTGCTGTTTCCAAACCAGGCGGTGATACAGCCGGTCAGGATGCTCTCCACAGTGCAGGTGTAGAAGGCTCGTTCCAAACTTCCTCAGCCGTCTCAGGAAGAAGAGACGCTGATGTGCCTTCTTCAGCACTGCATCTGTGTGAGCAGACCATGTGAGATCCTCGGTGATGTGAACACCGAGGAACTTAAAGCTGCTCACCCGCTCCACCTCAAGAAAGTCTTGCCGAACTTTCATCAGCATATAGGTTTACATATATCCTGTCCAACCAGAGGACTGAATACACTCGATCATTGCTACACTCCGCTCAAAAATGCCTACAAAGCCCACTCACTGCCGGCTTTTGGCAAATCGGACCATGCCGCCATTTTCCTCACACCGGAATATAAACAAAGGATCGTTCAGGAACCGCTGGTGGAGAGGGACATGTTCCGGGCGAGTTCATCTGACGTCAGCGAATTCACGGAGGTACCATTGAGCTTTGTCAACACGCTAACCGAACAGGCCACTGAAATGGTAAAAATAAGGACATTCTCAAATCAGAAACCGTGGGTGGACAGAACAATCCATGATGCGGTTAACCATCGAACTGCCGCATACAACGCCGGTATTTTGTCAGGAAACTTGAGCGAGTACAAAGCATCGTGCTACGCTCTCCATCGGACAGTAAGAGCTGCTAAACGCCAGTACAGGGAGAGAATTGAGTCACATTTCCAGCTCAATGACTCTCGACGCATGTGGCAGGGACTGAAGACCATTTGTTCCTCTGGAAACAACTCTTCCGCAGAGGTGAGAGCAGATCCGTTACTGGCCGAAGAGCTAAACACCTTCTACGGCCGCTTTGAATGTAATGCCGGTCAGCGCGTCAGGAAGCAGCAAACAGAGCAGCGATCATGTATTCACCCTGTCAGAGGACGAGGTTCGGAGGGAACTAAAGAGAGTGAACGTCAGGAAAGCAGCAGGACCTGATGGGATTACTGGCCGCGTTCTGAGGTCCTGTGCTGATCAGCTTGCTGGTTTGTTTACATCCATATTTAATGAGTCCCTCGCTATCTCTGTTGTTCCCACCTCCTTTAAAAAATCTGTCATCATCCCTGTGCCTAAGAACAGTAAACCCTCTTGCCTGAATGACTATCGTCCAGTTGCCCTCACATCGACAGTCATGAAGGTTTTTGAGAGACTTTTAAAGAAACACATTTGCTCCTCCATTCCTGTTACTTTGGACCCTCTTCAGTTTGCCTATCGGCCAAATAGGTCTACTGATGATGCCATCTCCCAGGTCCTGCACTCGTCCCTCACTCACATTGACAGCACAAATGGCAACTATGTCAGGCTGCTTTTCATCGACTATAGCTCCGCTTTTAATACTATAGTCCCCACCAAGCTGGCTGTTAAACTGTCAGACCTCGGCATAACCACTTCACTCTGTGACTGGATTCAAGATTTCCTCACCGCCAGACCACAAGTGGTGAAAGTCGGCCAGTTCACCTCCAACTCCATCACCCTGAACGTAGGAGCCCCACAGGGATGTGTCCTGAGTCCCCTACTCTACTCTCTCTACACCCACGACTGCGTGTCCTCTCACAGCTCCATTTCTATTGTTAAATTTGCTGATGATACTGTGGTTCTGGGCCTCATTAACAACAATGATGAGGCCGCATACTTGGATGAGGTGGAGAGACTCACATCATGGTGCCAGGACAACTGTCTCTCTCTGAACATGAGCAAAACTAAGGAGCTGATTGTAGACTTCATGAAGAGACAGCAGCGGCCCTATACCCCTCTTATGATCAGTGGGACCCCTGTGGAGAGGGTGAGTAGCTTCAAGTACCTCGGTGTAAACATCTCCGAGGACCTGACATGGACTACACACATTCAGACTCAGGTTAAGAAAGCCAGGCAAAGACTGTACCATCTGCGACAGCTGAGGAAATTCAGGGTCTCACCAGCTATCCTGAATACTTTCTATTCAGGGGCCATAGAAAGTGTATTGACTCAGTGCATCTCAGTGTGGTATGGTAATTCCTCAAACCAGGACTGCAAAGCTCTACAGAGAGTCGTGCGCTTAGCTGAGCGCATCTCAGGGTCGGTTCTCCCCTCTCTGCAGGACATCTACCTCAAACACTGCAAAAGCAGAGCTGCTAAAATCAACAATTTCGCCCCGGTAACCATCTTTTCGGTTTACTGCCATCTGGCAAGCGCTTCAGGAGCATGATGGCAAAAACCGAGAGACTGAGGAGGAGCTTCTTCCCTCAGGCCATCAGGCTCCTAAACACAAACCCAGTCTCATAAAAACTTACAAGACTCATTGTTAACTGTAAATATTCTCATATTCTCAAATATTGCTGCTTTATGTACAATACCCTGAACAACCTGTCTGCACATCCCTCTTATTCACATTACTATTTATTAAGTCCCAGTACACTGTTTTTTTTTGCACATCTTATTGTTTTTTGCACATCTTATTGTTTTGCACTTTTTTTATTGCACATTTTACTCTTATTTCTCTTTTTTACCATATATATGCTCTTGTGTTGTGTTACTTTATATATATTTTTTTATTATTATTTTGCACTGTCCACTGAGCGGACCTGATTCGATTACATTTCACTTCTAATTATACCCTGTATAATTTATTATGACAAATAAAGAAACCTTGAACCTTGAACCTCTTGCATGGCATTTGTCCGTCACGTGCTCGCTTGTCAACATCTGCATGCCACAAGGTTGTGATGGGGTTCAGCTTGTGACCTTCCCTGATGGAGGGAACGGAAACGTTATGTCCCCATGCCACAATCTTGAACCATCGCTGGTTGCCAGGGACTCATTCTCGGTTCCTCAGCGTAAAACCTAATGAGTGGATGCACCTGTCGCCCTTTCATACCCGTATGCATGGGGAGTGTCTCAGGTATGCAAAATCCACTAGCCAATTTAATTGCCGTTTTCTCTTAAGTCAGAGATGATCAGGGCTTCCAGGTAAATCCCCTATGTCATCACGACATAACGTCTCCATTCCCTCCATCAGGGAACGGGGGTTACATACGTAACCTAGATGTTGCTTTTAAATTAATAGTGTTTTGGTTTATTAAAAGAGATCAACAAAAAGAAAAACAATTAGCCAGGATCACTTCAACTTAAACATGAAGGTTGTGAGATTGGGGGTATTTTTAGTGTATTTCAAGGGCCTTTAATACAGTTAAACTAAATGTGTTCATACTTTCATATTCTCTAGTGACATCTCCATCACCTTGGCTTGGAAAGTCCTGTCAGGCAAAGGGACAAAAACATATTTTAAATAAAATGTAAAATTATTTGTTCTATTCTAGAACTGAGAGAAGACATACATCCACGTCCTTAAAAAACTAATCATATGTGATGTCTGGAAGTATTGTTAAAGGCCAAATTTCAAATTCTTGACATTTCCCTAGAAAAAAAGATGACAATAGTTTATTATTAATATATGATTTACTCCCTGTTCACATTGTGTGATGTGAAAGGATCTTCATTGTGCATCAAACGATGGTCCTTACTAACACTTATTAGTTCTCACTTTTATTTCCTGTAATGAGGCCTGTCTTAAACCAAAACAGTGATGAAAAACTAGATTTGTACATTTTATCAAGTAAATGAGTATGAATTTCTGTGCACACAGAGAATGAGCTGTGGATTATTTAATTCAAACAACCATGAAATGAAGCTCAAGTAATGACAATAAACCGGCATGAGTTCAGAATCAGAAGAGCGACTGCTACAACATTATAGCAGACTTGGATGACACATACTTCCTGTTATGCAAACTGACTAAACTAAAATAGAGACAACACTAAGGAAGCGTGCTTGTCGATTGACGGCTGTCAGCATATAAATCTTAATATATGTGTTACCTTCCATTTTTCCACTTTCACTTCACTTTTTTTTTTCACTTTCATTCCAATTCACCATGGTGTCCGATGAGATAATTAGTTAGCAGAGTTATGTACAAGAGAAAAGAAAAGAAAAAATAACAAGAAGCTGCTCTTCGTAAAGAGATTTACAGCTTGTTTAACATTGGTGTTTTCATTTTTACTACAGCTGCAGCATTTTTGTCAGTCATATGTATTAGGAATGAAAAATGAAAATGTACTCGCCTTCCAAGATGTAAATGAGTTGCATCATCTGAACAGATTTGGAGAAATTTAGCATAACATCAGCTGCTTACCAATGGATGCTCTGCAGTGAATGGGTGCCGTCAGAATGAGTCCAAACGGCTGATAAAAACATCACAATAATCCACAAGTAATCCAAGTGAGAAAGCTACCTGTTCATAAGAAACAAAACCTTCAAGATGTTTTGTAACTTCAATCTGTTGCTTCCAGCTAAAATTTTAATCCACAATATTTTTCTAAAGTGAAAAAAAAGAATCGCTTCTTTGGAATGAAATATGAATGGAACCAAATTTGATTGAGACTTGATTGAGAATTTAACTCTATATTTAGACATGATTAGTTTTTAACTTATGTTTGCAACCCTGTAGGGTGAATATGTTATATCATGTTTAAATTCTGAGAATATTCACAATTGATCTTTTTTTTTATTATCTACAAAAAAAGGCAAATTTATGTGTTCCTTTCACAAAACTCACTTTATTTAGCTATATTTAGAATTTTCTTATTGCATCATTTCCGGCAGGCTACATTGCAGAACTTTACCTCTGAAAAGTATAGCAAATTAGAATTAAAACAAGTTTACATTTAAATATTAACATGGTCATACTGCTTGATTTCCTAAAACATTTTTAAAATATTAAGTGATCGACACTCGAGTGTTAAATGTATTAAGTGATTGACGGGTGTTGTTTTGTTTGTCACGTGGTGAATGTGGGTTGTACAGTCAGCGGTTTTGATGTCTATAAGTACAGCACTGAATGAACATGTGTCTGATTAGCAGCAGGTGAAGGGATAGTCATCAGCATTAACTTTCAACTCATTTCCAAACATATAGTAAACATAAGGCTTCTCTTTCCATGTGTAGTTCACTCTCGTAATCTGTGTTCGAATTGGGGAGGGGGCTGGGGGTCCCGTACCTCCCATAAGCATTGGGATTATAGGTTGGTTTCGTTGTTGTCTCTTTTTCTTTTTAGGATTGGTCTTGGACATAATGTGAGTCTGCTGGTGGTTGGACCGGAGAAGAGACCTGGACTATAAATGTCCTGGCATTCCACTAGAGGGAGCGCTCTGCCTCTTCGATCGATTGCTCGTTTGTTTATTGTGATACTGTGCTAGCTGGTGAATATGTGGTGTGACAGTGTGTTTTCTGTTCCAATAGTGTTGTTTGCCATCGTTGATACTGTGTGAGCCTTACTTTTAGGACATTGATGTCTTGTTGACCATGTCTGTAACTTCTTAACTGTTTTGGGAAGCAGTAGGGGGTGAGTGCATTGGTTCTTTTGTAGGCCATTAGGCCGTTACTATTTCTCCTGTTTATTGGGTAGATAAGGAGATAGGGAAGTTGATTGTATATTTTGTTTCTTTTATTTTGATCGGTAGGAAAGGTAGTCTTTTGTGGGGAAGTTAGTTTCTGTTTTGTTTATTATGTTGGCATTAGCTCACCCCTGAAGACTTTGCTTCTGAATTTTTGAATACCTTATTTTTGTATACATCAAGAGAGAAAAACAGATACAATCGCCTTGAAAACGAACCAGAGAACAAGGAAAGAAAAATAAAATGAGTAATTAAGATAACATGGTTGTGTTATTTATGTTACACTCTGACCTAGACCAGGGATCGTAACAGTACGATAAAAGTAAAGAGCTTCATTTATCATTCAGATTATAAGAGTTATGAATGCTTAAACACTAACTAGACTGACTGTGCTCATTTAGAGTGTATTCTTTCACTGCATGACTCAGTCTAATAAAATGCATTTAGAATGCTGCCAAAATTCAAGATATGGGGACAGAAAATGTATTTATTTATATCATTTCATATAGTTAATCAATATCACACGAAGGGTGACATTTTTGCGCAAAAATCACAAATGTAACATTGCTCTTAGCCTATACAACAGTTCAATAAAAAATAAGTTAATATTAATAGACTTGCGTATTAGACACCATATTGGATCCAAACACAGTCACAGCTGTTTTGCTCCTGAATGAAGAAACCGTTTAAATGTCTGGTTAGGGTGACCCCAAGAGCTTTGACACAATTCGAACACTGCTCGTAGTGTAATGAAGAGCAGAGGGCCAGGCTAGCGATGATGTAATTAAAGTACTGTATACAAAATGCTCATAGGACCCTTACTCATTACTTGAGTTCTGTGTGAAGTGCTTGTGTTTAACTAGGCAGGATTGTATTTTTACTGATGGACTAAACACTGGTTAGTGTAACAGGGCTAGAATGAGGGTGTTTTATACAGCCTGGGATCTTAGGGGAATTCATAGCATAACTTTATGACAGGTTTATGATAAGGGGACACACCTGTATTGAATGAGTCTTTCTTGAGTCATATTGTGCTTGTGTGTTCTGAACTGTGTTTTTGTCACAATTGCTTTTGGAAGAATGTATCAGTATTGTCTGATTTTGTTGGATATTGATCTGATAGTGAAACAAGGAACTTAAAATGATTGTGGGATACATGATGGTTTGAGTTTGTTTGTGCACTAGTGTTTTGTAAAAAGTGTTTCTAGCACTTTTTAATGGCTGAGAGATGTTGAAGTCAAATGCCCGCAGGTAGAAATCTTTCGCTGGATCCGAGACCGAACTAATGATCTCTTCAAATAAATGCTGCAGCTGTTCTCAAATGTCAGCTAGAAAACACAGAAAACACACGAATCCCACAGAACAGAAGAGTAAAGTAAATTTCACAGATTATCTTTATCATTGGGATTACTTACAGTCTCTGACGAACTCCTTCCAGTTTTGTGACGGTCCGGCCGATGACTTACAGATGTGTCTGGAAAGGTTCCCATCAATAATGTGCCACATCACTGAAACAGAAACACACACGCACACACTCGCCTCATTCATACATACTGAGAAACACATTATGTGCCCAATGTTTGTTAAAGTTAATGAAATACTTCAAAAAATGTAAATATTAAAAGCATTTTCCTTCTTATTCTTTCTTCCTTTCGTTCTCCTTTTCCGTTCATACCAATGAACTCGATCACCATGAGCATGAGGCAAACCACATTAAACGCTGAATGCTGTCCAAACACGTTTCAGCACAAGGATTGAATCAACCATCGTTGGAAGAGGTTTTCCAGCCCAACGTGGATCCAACAGCTCAATCTCAAAGACCCAAGAACTATCAGGCAATGGAACCTCCTGGAAATCCAACTGTGAAACATGTCTGTCACCTTCCTCACAGGCATCGCTCTTAAAGATGTTAGATGAACTCTTTGAAAGATGAAGTTGCAAGCTGAAGGATCTTCTCTCTTCTGTTGAACTTCAGCGATACTGAAGTCTGTCCAAATGGCTGTAGTTTCATATAGACCACCGCTATAAACTGGACCGCACTTACACATACAGTCATTTCAGTAAATAACACGCAAAACAAAAAGTGTATTTTTTTTTACACTTTTTCAGTCAGTCGAACATCCAGCGCGAGTCACAGCACTCGTCAATATTTCGATGGTGCCGTCAGTCGAACATCCAGCGCGAGTCACAGCACTCGTCAATATTTCGATGGTGCCGTCAGTCGAACATCCAGCGCGAGTCACAGCACTCGTCAATATTTCGATGGTGCCGTCAGTCGAACATCCAGCGCGAGTCAGAGCACGCGTCAATATTTCGATGGTGCCGTCAGTCGAACATCCAGCGCGAGTCAGAGCACGCGTCAATATTTCGATGGTGCCGTCAGTCGAACATCCAGCGCGAGTCAGAGCACGCGTCAGTATTTCGATGGTGCTGTCGGTCGAACAACCTGCGCAAGTCAGAACACGCGCCAGTATTTCGATGGTGCCTTCGGTCGAACAACCTGCGCGAGTCAGAACACGCGCCAGTATTTCGATGGTGCCGTCAGTCGAGCATCCAGCGCGAGTCAGAGCATGCTTCGAAGACCTCATGTGAAAGATGACTCCTTGCCAACTGGACCGCACCAGAGAAATGTTATTAAGGAGATAAGGAGATATCCCCCTCACAATGTAAAGCGCTTTGAGTGTCTAGAAAAGCACTATATAAATGAAAAAAGAAAGAAAGATATATATATATATATTAAATGTATTTATTTAGTCATTTAGGATTTCGCTGAACACGGGGCTGACTTGCGCGTCAGCGCGTGCCAGGATTTCGATGATGCCGCCATTCGCACCACCGGCACGAGTCAGCGCGCGCCAGGATTTCGATGATGCCGTCAGTGGCACCACCGGCACGAGTCAGCGCGCGCGCCAGGATTTCGATGATGCCATCAGTGGCACCACCGGCACAAGTTAACGCGCGCGCCAGGATTTCGATGATCCCGTCAGTCGCATCACCGGCACGAGTCAGCGCGCGTGCCAGGATTTCGATAATGTCGTCGGTCGTACCACCGGCACGAGTCACCGCGTTTGCCAGGATTTCGATTATGTTGTCGGTCGCACCACCGCTTGAGTCACCACACGTGCCAGGATTTCGATAATGTCGTCGGTCGTACCACCGGCACGAGTCACCACACGTGCCAGGATTATGATTATGTCGTCAGTCGTACCACCGCACGAGTCACCACGCCGTGCCAGGATTTCGATGTCGCCGACCGCACGAGTCACCACACGTGCCAGGATTATGATTATGTCGTCAGTCGTACCACCGGCACGAGTCACCACGCGTGCCAGGATTTCGATGATGCACCACCTGCCAGGATTTCGATGATGTTGTCAGTGGCACCAAGTTAACGCGCCAGGATTTCGGCGATCCCGCCAGTCGCATCACCGGCACGAGTCAGCGCGCGCGCCAGGATTTCGAGGATGTCGTCGGTTGTACCACCGGCACGAGTTACCACGCGTGCCAGGATTTCGAGGATGTCGTTGGTTGTACCACCGGCGCGAGTTACCGCGCGTGCCAGGATTTCGATGATGTTGTCTTCCCTCACCGGAGCATGCACCAACGTGTCGAAGATGTCACCATCCATCATTTGAGCATGCATCTCGAACGAGAGAGTGAACGAATGAGAGAGAGCAGCCCTCTTATAAACTGTAAGGTCCGGCTAAACATCAGATCTTATTGGCCAGAAGAAAAAAAAATCATGAAAATTCATCCAATGAAAAGACAACAATCTCAGGTGATCTTACGTCAGATGATGGAACAATGCCAGGAAACTCCAGTCAAGCACTAAAATTACTTTCGTTTTCTTTGAACAGAGAACATTTACAGGAAACGTTTCACTCTATTCTCTATGTTCTTATTATCAAAGGTGCAGAATGTGCTTTTCCTTTACCGAATGGTCGATGTGGTAAACTTAAAAAATGGTCAACTTAAAAAAAGTAATAATAACTAATCAAAACTAATAATATACTGGTTTATTATACTGTCTTCTATTCATTATTAATTTGAATCTTTTATTTTAAAAACATTTTTTATGTAAAAAATAATACAAAAGCAAACAAAAATAAAAACAGAGACACATTTTATTATTTTCTGTATGAGTACCAATACATTGGGATTATCAACTATTGAGTTTAACCGGAAAAGCCACACGTGTTGTGTGCATTGATCTCATGACATGCTCTCGCTTATAAATTTACATTTAGATTATTGTACAAGGAAACCCTAAAATAAAACATCCCATTAATGCATTTATTCATATTACAAATTAGCAATACAGTACAGTATTTTTAAAAGTCTTTGTTAATGTTAGTTAATAAAAATACAACTGTTTGTAGTTAGTGCATAGTAGCTCAGTTCCATTCAATAATATTAACAGAAACTGTTATGATTTTAATAATGTATTAGTAAATGTTAAAATGACCTAAGATTAGTAATGCATTAGAAGTATGCCATTGTTAGTTTAACTAATGTTAACATTAACAATTGTAAAGTTATTGTAACATGTTACCAATAATTCATCTTTTCCTGAGAAAATTGCATGATGTTGACCATTTGTCTTTTTAGCGGCTGAAAGACTTATCTTGTATGATAGAAATGTGGTTTAACAAAAGAATAAGGTAAGAAAACAAGGTGTAGGCATAGATCTTATTGACGCAGGACTATTCAAATCATTTGAAAACATGTAGATCAGCTGGTTCAGGAGTCATTACAGTATTTTTCCATGACACAGAGAGCAGATGATTTGCTTCTTTTGTGATGTCCGTCCAAAAAATGGGAGCAGATGATTCGACTTGCTTTATTCTCTTTCTTGATGTCCATCAAAAAATTAAAGAAAGATTGAAAAAGCCCAATGAAATGTCGTCAATGATCTCAAGAGATCTGACATCACATTTGGCAAATTCCAGTAGGGAAACAGAGTATTAACAAAGATGCTGTCTATTCAAATCCCATGAAAACATGCCGCTGCATGATTAATTTTTCCATGGAATGTTTGTGAAGCCGTAGGCATAAGCACACTAGCAAGAGTAAACGAAACTTATTTTTATTTCTTTGAAAAGAGAATATTTACAGGAAACATGTTTCACCTTGTTCTTATTATTAAAGTAATGTGGATTAATACAGAAAACATTACCTGCAAATGGTTTAAAGGAAAGAAGTCATCGCTGCCGGAGTTCAAACAAGCTACAAAAATAAAACTAGTGAAACTTATAAAAGTGAATAAATAAATCCTAAAGTATGTCTAATAGATTTCATGTACAGTAGCTTCCAAACATTAAAATTTATTTTCAAAGAAATGCACATTTATCATTTTTATATTTTTACAAATTTGCTTGCGGACCTCACAAAAGTAAAACACTTCCAGTTTGTTTAATATACTGCCTGCTATTCATAATTAATTTGAACTTTTAAAAAAACGTTTCAAACAAAAATGTAAAAGTAAATAACATACGAACAAAAACAAGAAACAGAAGTATTGCTATTTTCTCTTTGTGTATCCTTGTTATAACAAACACTGGATTATTAAATATTGAGTTTAGTTGGAAAAGCCAGCGTGTTGTGTGCACTGATCTCATGACATGCTCTCGTTTATAAAGTTAGGTTTCGATTATTGTTCAAGGAAATGCTAAAAGAAAAACAACAACACAGTAACAGTTTACAGTAAGTTTCCATTCATGCATTAAATATTAATAATGAGCAGTGCTGTTGTTAAAGTATCTATTAATCCTTGATTACGTTATTTAATAAAAATGTTTTTTCATTGTTAGCTCATAGTAGCTCGGTTCCATTAAATAATATTAACAAAACTATTTTTTGATTTTAATAATGTATTCGTAAATGTTAAAATTAACTAAGATTAATACATGTTTTAGAAGTATTTATCATTGTTAGTTCATGTTAACGTTTTTTAAACTGTTAACAATTGTAATGTTATTGTAATGTGTTAACAAAATAATTTCATCCTTTCCTGATTAAATATGTTGTTGTCTGTTTTTCTTTGTTAATTACTGTTTGTCAAAGTGTATATGATATGAACAGGGTTTAATAAAAGAACATGGTGGGTGTTAACACGGACTTATTCAAATGATATGAAAATGAACAGCTGCTTCGTATTTGTATTTTTCCATTTCAACTGGAATCTTTGTTTCATTATCCCTCCATTATTTCAGATGAACAGCAACAGCTGAAGACTATAATTAATCTAAACATTTAATGACCGCCTGAACGAGTGAGAATAATCAGACAAAGAGTGACTTCTACTGAATGTGCTGGACTCAACTTTAAAGAGTCTCAAACTGTAAGATCTGTTCACATCGACTGATTAAATGTGATTGTGAAACTCAAATGAGTTTGACTCTGAAAGCACTGAAATTATAGACTCTCTCATTTTACATTAAATTTAATATTATCACATGCCAGTAAATAAGCATTACAAATGTGTACAGTCAGATAGAGTGGACATTTATTAAATATCATACACAGAATAAATAATCCAAACTAACAGAATAGAATGAGGGGCATAATATTGATATGAATAAATTAACAAATAAAGATTAGTCACACTGTATTGATCAATAAACAGTCACAAACTGCAAATCAAGCAGTAATTCAGAAATATGAATCATATTCAGAGCTGTAAACGCTGCCAATATATACCAAACACCTCTCCTCCATTACATCATAATAAACAATCAAATACTGATTTGTGTTAGTTTGTTAATGTGTAAACTCTGAAATATGATATCAGGCCGTTCACGTCCATAAACACGTCTGCTGTAGTTTACAAACTACATGATTTATCTGGAATTATTTAAAACTGACAATAAAATCACGTAAAATAATAAATTAATTCAAATAAATTACGTGAGTTTTAGCTTCGAACAAGCAAAATAATCTTATTTCAAACTGAAAACGAGATTATATTTCTTACCCATTGGCAGATTCTTTTGCTTGTTTCAAGTTAAAACTCACTTAATTTTGACTAGTTTTTCCTGAAAACAAGACAATGATTTTTACTTGTCAAGAAAATCCTTCTTGATTTAAGAATTTTTAGATATTTGGGCTGGAAATAAGACAAAAAAAATCTAAGAATAGCATTTTCTTTATTATTATTTTTTTGCAGTGCACAGAGCAAGTTAGAGAAGAATCAGAGACCTTATGGTGTAAATGAAACTGGCAGAGGGGTTGGTGGTGTGAAGGTAGACGTAGATTAAAAGTGATAATGAAATTATCTGAGAGGTGTTTTGTTGACCACAAAATAATAATAGCCAAATATAATTATAATATATCACTAAGATAGCTCCTTGTCACGAAGAATCAATAATAGTCACAGCAACAAGGAGAAAGTCATTAAATGGTAAACTCCCTAAACTGGCAACACTGCATATTTGTCTTCTTTTCCTTTTAATGGCAGTTTATGTTGGCAAACCCACTTAAAGTTCCATAACGCCATCTACTGCATGACACTGCCATGACATCTGACATAAAATAACGATCAGGCTTATGCTGGGTACACACTAAAATATTTTTAAAATCTTATAAGATCTTCAAAATGTGAGAGACCACACACAATATGGAATTGCACAAGAGCCTATATTTTAGTATGCATTTGAGAGACGTTCTGAAATGTAATGCATACATTACTCATACCATTGCTATGCTGATGACACACATCTCTATCTTTCTTTTCGCACGGAGCTGCACGGATCTCAGGCTCATCTCGGCATGGATGAAAGAACATCATCTACAGCTCAACCTGGCAAAGACTGAGCTTCTTGTCTTCCCTGCAACTCCAAATTAATTTTAATGAAAAGTTTTCATCGCTGCCTGAGGTCAAACATTATTGTTGAGCTACAAATACAATGACTTTAATATAATTTGCCTCTCAGCTTGATTTCTGTACTCTGCTTCCCCTCCCTTTCATACTCCGGCTCTAGTTTGAGTTACAGCTATCAGTCACTATGCACTTCTGTGGAGTGCACCAACTGTAATACCATATCCACTATTTCTCTATATAAACAAACACATTCTATTGGGTTATTTGGATCATCATTCCTTGATTCCTTATACGCCAATAGTTAAATGTATTGGGTGAGAATTATATGGGATGATTTCAAAGTTAGGTAAACCATGTATACATAACCAAGTTATGTAACCAAGTTATGTAACCTTTGATTTCAAAGTTATGTAAACCAACACCTAAAATGACTGGAATGGGGTGTGTCTGAACTGGGATCTTCGGGATATTAATAAACAGACCTGTAGAACAGGTTTATTGGACACCTGTGCTTGTAACTGAACTGTGTTTTGTAACTCTCTTTGTTGGAGGATTGTATCTAAAATATAAGATTTTGTTGGATAAATGGTTGAATCTTATTGCAGACAGTGAAAAAGGAGAATGAAAAGAATGATATAGGATACATGAGGATGATCTGAGCTGCTTTGTTCACAGAGTTCTCTCTCTCTCACACACACACACACACACACACACACACACACACACACACACACACACACACACACACACACACACACACACACACACACACACAGAATAACAGTGCAAAGCAAATTTGGTTTAATTACAGTTTGATGATCCTTCCTTAATGCTCTTCAAGATGTTCTGGATGCTGACCATCACAGAAGCCTCTGTAGAGTTCCAGTGTACCTATATAGTGAACATTACTGAAACACAACAAGACACAATCACTTCATTCAAACATGCTGAGAAACACATTACGTGCCGAATCTTCTTTATAGCTAATCGAATACTGCTAAAGAAATTAATAACGAGGCAGATCTCGGTTTGGTCTGTACTTTGTTCTGTCCCATCAGGAGCAGAAACCACCAGAACCGTGAATCATCCATCTTTACAAACCTGTTGTAATAGAAAACAAGAGCATTTAGGCATTCTGCCCTCAAGGAACTAATTCATTCCAAATCACTAACATTTCTGTGCAACACAAAGTCCTTTAGAGGAATGACAACCTTAGTCACCATTCAATTTCATTGTGTGTAAAAAGTACAATAAACTTTCATTGTGTGCAAAGTACATAAATCGGTGACTTCACATTCTTTGAACTTCCACAGAAAAGAAAGATTGATATGAAGTCCCTCCAAAAAGTCAGTATAAGAGCCATTACAAGGGGATGAACACAATTTCAGTCACACGCACTGTCGCTTCTTTTCTACATCCATGCCAATGAAATGAATACGCTGTATTTTCCAGTAAAACACATTAAACACATCTCACATTAAAAACTGACTGCGGTCTAAAAATGTCATGAGCTGTGGCACAGGATGAAATCAGTTGCCATTAAAAGGGACTTTCCAATCCAAAATGGTGTCAAGCCTGCAAGTGTACGCTCTGAGGTTTGACACAAGGCCAATGACCAAAGTCCAGCAGCTCATCAGAGCATACAGCTGCATCAGTTTCTTCAGAGATTCCTCTCAAGTACACCAGATACAGATGTCAACTGGACCACACCAGAAGAGTCTCGCATTGAAGTGAATAAAACAATAGTTACCAGATTTCATTTATCTATCTAGTAGTTACAGTAGTCACAGCCATATACAGCTTCATTGGGGCAGCAACGTTTTGCAAGTCAAGGCAGTTAAATGCAAATGAATGTGAACACAGCCATCAGGGTATGTCAAGTCAAGTCACCTTTATTTATATAGCGCCTTTAACAATACAAATTGTAACAAAGCACTGCACAATATCAAAATAGGCAAATTTGTCAATAATGTAAAATGACAGGATTTAACACTCAATTATCTGCTGAATGCATTTCATTATTGAATGTAGTAGTGGCATTGTCCAGCTTAGTTCAGTTTAAATAATATCTGTGCAATCAAGTCGATGATTGTGCTGGAAATGAAGTGTCCCCAACTGAGCAAGCCAGAGGCGACAGCGGCAAGGAACGAAAACTCCATCGGTGACAGAATGGAGAACGGGTATGTACCGGCATTTTGACGTGGCCGTCCGTCATTTGAGCATTGTGAGAACGTTACCCACGTGTCTGCCCATCATCTGAACATGTGAGAACACTGAACACATGAATACCTGGAACTTGAACATGTGCCAGCATTACGACGATGTGACCGTCTGCCATCTGAGCATGTGTGAAACATGTATTCTTTTTTATCAAAGATGCTAAATATGCTTTTCCTTCACCAAACAGTCAAATGTTGTTTTGGGAAATACAGTAATACACTTCAGCAAGCACTTTATATTACATTAGACAGAGATTAATATTCAAAACAAAGGACTCGTCACTGCCTGAGGTCTTACAAACTACAAATACAGTAACTTAAAGACTTGTGCTTGGAAACCTAACAAAACATCCAAGCGAAGAGAAAAGCATATGTTCTGTATGTGTATCCGTACGCTGGATTAACTGGAGAAGCCAGATCTCATGCTCTCGCTTATACATTTACATCTCAATTACTGCACAAGAAAACTTCACTGTACAATCATTTCCCATTAATGCATTAAATAATATTAATGAAAGATAAATATTTTGTTACAGTATTTATTAATCTTTGTTAATGTTAATAAAATACATCTAATCATTGTTAGTTCATGGTAACTCACTTCCATTTAATAGTATTAACAGAAACAATTTGTAATTGTAATAAAGTATTAGTAAATGTTAAAATTAAGCAAGATTAATACATTTTTTTGAAGTATTTATCATTGGTAGTTTGCTAAAAAAATGCAATCTTATTGTAATGTTACCAAACCCATTTGATCCTTTCTTGATGAAATATGTGATGTCGTCTGTCTTTGTTATTGACTGTTTGATGAAGTGTATATGATATAAACAGAGTTTAACAAAAGAACAGGGAACCCAAGATAACACAGACCTGACAAACGATATAAACACATGCATCTGGTGCAAGACTCGTAGTATTTACCCATTTCACCTGGAATATTCACTTCATTATTTCAGATGAAGCTCTTTGAGCAACAGCTGAAAATAATCATTCAACTCAACATTTAATGAGACAATTCATTAATTCCAGTGAGTAAAACAACAGATGAACTGCTGACACCGAATGCAGTCTCAAATGTTAAGATCTGTTCACATCGACCGATTAAAAGAAGTGATTGTGGAACTCAAATGAGTTTGACACTGAAATTATAGACTCAATCATGTTTACATTAAATTTAATATTATCACATGGACAATATGCCAGTAAATAAGCATTACAAAGGTGTACAGGCAACTACTGTGGGCATTTATTAAATATCATACACAGAATAAATAATAGAATAGAAAGAGGGGCATAAAACTGATGCTTACAAACGAGCAAACAAAGATTAGTCACACTGTACGATCAGTTGATCAATAAACAGTCACATACTGCTAAACACGCAGTGATTAAGAAATATGAATCATATTCAGAGCTGTAAACACTGCCAAGAAATACCTCCATTACATCATAATAAACAATCAAATACTGCTTTTTGTTAGTTTGTGTGTTAAAGTGTAAATGTGTCACCTCTGAAATATGATATTTGTCTGCAGTTCACGTCCATAAACACGTCTGCTGTAGTTTACAAACTACATGATTTACCTGGAAATTATTTAAGACTGACAATAACACTTTTCCTTCCGGCTTTGCTACCGTTCGGACGCTCTTGCTATTGCTCTGCGCTTTGCTCCCTATTTTTGTTCTTTTCTCAGATCTCTCTAAGATTTTTACTTCAGCAGATCAGCACAGTGCTCAAACAAAAATTTTTTGGGAAAAAGAGGACTTTTTGCCTCCCACTGCCTGCAGTTTACATTCCAGAGACAGATAAATACAGCTGTCTACATTCAAGCAGATGAGAGAAAATGCCTCTAGTGGAATCTACTTGCTGCATGAACTGCCACAAACTTCTACAAAGGATTGTGGTTCTTGAAACAAAGTTATTTGCTGGACTTCCAAAACAGACGGAACATACAGCAGACGGTCACCACGGACCCCCTCAGCATTAGAGGTCTGCACGGGCTCAAAACTGAAGCCCGAACCCGGCCCGTACCCGAGATCGTCTGACCCGACCCGACCCGAACGGCACAGTTAAATTTAGAGCCCGAACCCGACCCGAAATCCCCCCCCCGCCGCCCCAAAACGAATAACAAAAAAAAAGGAAAAAGGTTGCATTTCACGATTGCATGCAAAGAAACGGATTAATCAAGGCTCTGCCATTTCACAAACATTTACCAGTTATGAAAGTTTGTGAACATCAGGTGCAGCGGTCGCATACATTCTGCCCAGTTTATGAATTTTGTATGGACAAGAAGATGATGACCGTGCAAATTATGGTCATTTTTTGTCAGTTAAGGCTCGTTAGCATTCTGTCTACTTTAAATCAGACATAAGATCTTAAATAAGATTGTATTTATTTGAATGAATTAATCATTTATTTGAGAGAGAGCGAGAGAGAGAGAGAGAGAGAGAGAGAGAGAGAGAGAGGAGAGAGAGAGAGAGACCAAGCGAGAGAGAGAGAGAGAGAGAGAGAGAGAGACCGAGCGAGCGAGAGAGAGAGAGAGACCGAGCGAGCGAGAGAGAGAGAGAGAGAGAGAGCGAGAGAGAGAGAGAGAGAGACCAGAGAGAGAGAGAGAGAGAGAGAGTGCGTGCGTGCGTCTATGAAAGCAGCGAAGCCTCTGCATATAGTTTTGGTTTAGCTACAAACCCGAGCCCGACCCGAGCCCGAAGCTATCCATTAAACATTAACCCGAAACCCGAAACTATTTCGGGACCTGCGGGTTCGGGTCGGGTAGCAGACCTCTACTCAGCATACAGCCGGTGAGTCCTGTGAATCTAGTGAATCTAAACAGTTTATACCAAGTGTAGAGGAACAAGTCGAAACTGATCGACGGACTAATCGATGGCACAAACAGGGAGCGAGACGCAAAGGCTCTCGAGACACCAGATTGTCACGAGTATCTCCTATTGCTGCTGTAGCATCCTCTACCCCAGATACGGCTATGACAAGACTTGTAAGCACTGGTATTCTACAACCCCCTATACATCTTGAGAATAGATTTGAAACATTGATGAATGTGGATGAGGAATCCCAAAATATGACAAAACTCGGATCGAATCAGCCAGCAGCTAACATTGCTACTAACAGGCGCTCAAGGTCGAGCAGACGGCGGCATTCAGCTCAGAGCGCAGCCGAGCCCAGGACTCTGATAGTGGGCGACTCTATTATTAGAAACATCAGAACCAGGACTGCTACTACCTGTTGCTTTCCTCAAGCAACCGTCTCTGATGTGAACAAGGAACTTCGGAGCATTGTGATGAAGCACAAGACTGCAAATCGAGTCATCATCCATGTGGGGAAGAATGATATTCGGAAAGGGCAGTCAGAACTGCTTAAGCAAGATTTCAGTGAACTCTTTGAAACACTTCAAAGACTTGAAGTTCAGTCATTCATCAGTGGACCACTCCCAGCGAGCTACCATGTTTTCACGGTTGCTTGGGCTGAATACATGGCTACAAAGAACCTGCAGTAAAAAAGGAGTCAACTTCATCGACAACTTCAATATTTTCTGGGGGTACAGACAACTGTTTAAACTGGATGGCCTCCACCCAAACAAACTTGGTGCAAGAGTGCTAAAAGACAATTTCTATTTCTCCCTCCGTCATCCTTCAGTGGTGTGTGCCAATCCACTCATACACTCACCTGGACAGAATATGAGTGACCACAGGACTTCATATCAGCTTCCGAGTCATTATGTGGTTGAAGAATCCCACAAGGATACTGATAACGCCACACAGCCAAAACAACCACTGCTCATGGACATCCCGGCTGAGCCCTGCCCACAGAGCTCATCACATGCAGACTGTGACGTATCACAACAGCTCCAAGACTCAGCACCCAAGGACGAATTTCTGGAAAACAGCCTGGGAAGCCAGGACAACACATCACAGTCACCGGAAACACCAGAGCTAGAGCCTCGCTCACCAGACACACTATCCCTCTCTCCAGCACCTGGACAGAATATGCCCCGCTCACCAGACACACTATCCCTCTCTCCAGCACCTGGACAGAATATGCCCCGCTCACCAGACACACTATCCCTCTCTCCAGCATCTCCACTTCTAAGCTTTTCACAGAAAATGGAGGAATTGGTGTATGCTGGGACCAAACTCTCTGCAAGTCCCCAGATATCAACTAAAAAACGGCGGGCCCCCCAACCACCAAAGACTGCAGGCTCAGCTCTCCCGCCTCCTCCTGTGAGAGCTCTCCGACCGCTGCCACAACGCAAGGGCCCAAACCCTCCTCCATCTGCTGTAGGTGAACCAAAAACAACTGATAACAGCTCTCAGTGATATGTGTCGGTTCCCGCTATACTAGCACAACATTCACAAACGTTTACAAAACAAGCGCGGGAACCCAGTGTGCCTGTAGCCTTCTCTATCTCTGTTTTATCACGTGATAGAAGGTCTAAGGCCTTCTCAAGCCGTACGGCTGACCCATCTAATCTGCGGCCTGTTATGCATCAGTCTAAGATTGCTGTAGAGACTAAATGTAATTCCATCAAGTTAGCATTTTTAAACACTCGCTCACTAAAAAATAAATCATTTGTGATCAATGATTTAATAACCACAAACAACCTGGATTTTATGTTTCTAATTGAAACATGGCTAGAAGACAACTGCAGTGCAACAGTCCTCACTGAAACAGCCCCTCCTAACTTTAATTGTATAAGTGTCTGCAGGACTGTTAGGAGAGGTGGAGGTGTAGCTGCTCTGTTTAAAGATGTTTATCAATGCAAGCAAGTGTCATTTGGTCAGTACTTGTCTTTTGAATATCTAGGTATTGTGCTGAAAGGTGCCCCACGCATTCTGTTTATCATCATTTACAGG
This sequence comes from Gymnocypris eckloni scoliostomus, assembly GCA_027564155.1. Taxonomy (NCBI): domain Eukaryota; kingdom Metazoa; phylum Chordata; class Actinopteri; order Cypriniformes; family Cyprinidae; genus Gymnocypris; species Gymnocypris eckloni. Next base: position 28,766,963 of record CM050420.1, on the reverse strand, counting down.
CCTCCAAAATACTCTCCAGCCTTTGTTGAAGAGTTCACAGAACTGTTATCAATGATTTCCTCAGAGTTTGACTGTTTTGCTATTGCAGGGGATTTTAATATTCACATAGACAATGCTGAAATCAAAACTACAAAAGAAATTGTAACTGTTTTAAACACTTTTGACCTGATTCAGCATGTGCACGGACCCACACACAATCGTGGACACACTCTAGATTTACTCATCAGTAGAGGTCTAAACATTTCATCCATTGTCATTAAGGATGTAGCTCTGTCTGATCACTTCTGTATTTTCTTTGATATATTGATCTCTGTCACCACTGAATCTAGATCTGTCTCTGTCAGAAAGAGATGCATTAATGAGAACACTAGTGTGCTATTTATGAAGGCAATATCTTTAACACCGAGCATTTCTGCAGACTCTGTTGATCTTCTCCTGGATTAATTTAACTCAAAAGTTAAGAATGTTATTGATGATATTGCACCGATAAAGGTCAGCAAGAAGAATGGCAGACAAAAATCATTTTGGAGAAAATCAACAGCAGTTCAGAATATGAAAAGACAATGCAGAAAAGCTGAGCGGATGTGGCGGAAGACGAAACTAGAAATACACTATAGCATCTATAAAGACAGCCTTCATGCTTTCAATTTGGAACTAGCCACAGCTAGACAGACCTTCTTCTCAAACCTTATAAACAGTAACTTAAACAACACTCGCAGTCTTTTGCTACTGTTGAGAGACTGACAAACCCCCCAAGTCAGATTCCCAGTGAAATGCTCTCTGACAGCAAATGCAATGAGTTTGCTTCCTTCTTTTCAGAGAAGATCAGTAATATCAGGAAGGAGATTGGCACATCTTCCTGTAATACAGAGGTCACACAGATTCGACAGCAATCTCAAAAAGAAGTGACTATGTCTGTTTTAAAACAATTGATAGCAAACTTTTGGAAGAAATAGTACAGCATCTTAAATCGTCAACCTGCTATCTTGATACACTTCCCACATCTTTTTTCAAAAGTGTGCTTAACTGTTTAGAAGCAGATCTCTTAGAAGTGGTGAACACCTCACTTCTTTCTGGGACTTTTCAAACTCCTGAAAACTGCAGTTGTTAAGCCCCTTCTGAAAAGAGCAATCTTGATAACACCATGTTGAGCAACTATAGACCAATATCAAATCTTCCTTTCATAGGTAAGATTATTGAAAAGGTAGTTTTAATCAGCTGAACAACTAAAACTCAAATGGATTCCTGGATAATTTTCAATCTGGTTTCGCGTGCATCACAGCACAGAGACAGCACTCATTAAGATAATAAATGATATTCGCTTTAATTCTGATTCTGGCAAAATATCAGTGCTGGTACTACTAGATCTTAGTGCTGCGTTTGACACTGTCGATCATAACATACTTCTAGAGACTGGAAAACTGGGTCGGGCTTTCTGGGATGGCACTCAAATGGTTCAGGTCATACATAGAAGGGAGAGGTTATTATGTGAGTATAGGAGGCATAAGTCTAAGTGGACGTCCATGACATGTGGAGTCCCACAAGGCTCTATTCTTGCACCGCTCTTGTTTAGCCTGTATATGCTCCCACTAAGTCAGATAATGAGGAAGAACCAAATTGCCTATCACAGCTATGCTGATGATACCCAGATCTACCTAGCCTTATCTCCAAATGATTATAGCCCCATTGACTCCCTCTGCCAATGCATTGATGAAATTAACAGTTGGATGTGCCAAAACTTTCTTCAGTTAAACAAGGAGAAAACTGAAGTCATTGCATTTGGAAACAAAGATGAAGTTCTCAAGGTGAATGCATACCTTGACTCTAGGGGTCAAACAACTAAAAATCAAGTCAGAAATCTTGGGGTGATTCTAGAGACAGACCTTAGCTTTAGTAGTCATGTCAAAGCAGTAACTAAATCAGCATACTATCATCTCAAAAACATTGCAAGAATTAGATGTTTTGTTTCCAGTCAAGATTTGGAGAAACTTGTTCATGCCTTTATCACCAGCAGGGTGGATTATTGTAATGGTCTCCTCACCGGCCTTCCAAAGAAGACCATTAGACAGCTGCAGCTCATCCAGAACGCTGCTGCCAGGATTCTGACTAGAACCAGAAAATATGAGCACATCACACCAGTCCTCAGGTCCTTACACTGGCTTCCAGTTACATTTAGGATTGATTTTAAAGTACTTTTACTCGTTTATAAGTCACTCAATGGTCTAGGACCTTGAAGGATCACAAATGTTATTCTATGTTTGATTTGAATTCACGTCCTGACTAAGAGGTGTCGGGCAAGGCAAAGGTGTTTGAGATCGCTTCCTGACCATTTGAGCTCGACAGCTGTGCCTTTGTCTCTATTATAATGGCAAGATCAATGACTACTGAGAGATTGAACCTTTGATCTGCAAATGACTTTGTCCTGGCCAGATGTGGATTCGTTAGGTTTATTGCCCTCAGATGTATGTTTATTTGATGTTTTGTCTCAACCTGTAAAAGCTCCTCCTCCAATTCTGTCTATAAGATACCCTGTAAAAATGACTTAAGATGAGATCTTCGATGACTACAGATAACAACACATGTCATAGAATAAAGAAATTCTGCTGACGATCGAATCCGAAGTCTCCTGGTCTGAGTTTTCTACACTTTAGAAGAACAGAGTTTTCAACAGATGCTGCCGTGAACCCGGATAGAGTTCCAGCTTTCTCACCTGAAAGACTTCAAGCTCAAACAAAGATCTGCATCTTTTGGAATCCAGCGAAACTTCAAACTGAACAAGGATTCCCAGACTGAAATTTTCTCTCTGGTGAGTGCTGTCTCTAATCCGAAAGAACCTAAGACCAGTACAAATTTTTGTATCCTCTGTGCCGTCAGAGAAGAGTTAACATACATCTGTAGGGTTTTGTTTAACTAAAGGTTATCCTCTGTTTTCAGACAGGGAAGAGTTTATCCTCTGTTCTTGTAGGCAGGGAAGGTTATCCTCTGTTTTCAGGCAGGGAAGGTTGGCATTACGTGCTAATTTTTGGTTTATCCTCTGTTCTTTCAGGCAGGGAAGGTTAGCATTACGTGCTAATTTTTGGTTTATCCTCTGTTCTTTCAGGCAGGGAAGGTTAGCATTACGTGCTAATTTTGGTTTATCCTCTGTTCTTTCAGGCAGGGAAGATTTTGGCATTACGTGTTAAAAAACAAGTGTACCCTCTGTTGATCAGAGAAGTGTTTGTTTTGTTTGTGTGGTACAGAAGAAACTTGCAAAATGGTCAGAAGGAATGCTAGGCTGATTCCAACCACAGAAAAGAGTGGTCTTGCGACTCCTCTGTGGTCAGATAGTGAATTCAAAACACTGTTAGGGGAACATATGGACCTAATAGTCACTGAAAAAGTTAGACAAAACTAACGCATGAAATATGAGATTCATCCAGACAAGACTTGGTCGGTAGATGAGTGTAAAAAAGTACTAGGAGCAAGTATTCGTAAGAACAATGTGAAAGACATTATCTGTTGTCACAGGGAATTCAGTGTAACGCTAGCGACACAACAGTCTCAGCGTGAGCTAGAGAAACAGAACAATGAACTCCGTGCTAGAATATACACTTTGACCAAGAAATTGAACCTCAAGAAAGAGGCAAAACTGATGTGGAAGTAAGTCAGCCTGATAACTTTTCCCCTGATTTACAAGCGTTCTTTGAAACAGATGTAGCTCTCCAATCAGTAACTGATGTGCCTGTAAATTCCGTCCATGTGTGTGGGGCTAGGAGAAGATCTCAGGGGATTGAGGACACTGATGGTGTTCCTCTCCATTCTTCTGTTGTGCAAATACAAACTGCTGCCAAAGCTTTATGTCCTAAAGATATAGAGACTATCTCAGAGTTTACCGTCAACACGCACACATTTTTCTGAATTTAGAAGAACATTGATCAGTAAAATGCGTCTTTATGACATGTCGTTGACAGAAGTCACGCAGCTGATGTCACAAATACTAACTGAATCTGAATTCAACAGTTTTGAATCTGCTGTCACTTCTGAACTGCGAAATGCCAGTAAGGGTGATTTAAGAGAAGGTATTTTGAAAATCCTAAAGAATATCTTAGGACCCAAAATAGATTGGTCTAGAATTACTACCTGTGTGCAAAGGAAAGAAGAAACTGTGAGTGAATATACTGAGAGATTTTGTCAGTCAGCTGTAATCTACAGTGGAATTGTTGATGACCCTGAAAGTGTGCTAGATGACAAGGGACCCTTGGTTCGTATCTGGTCAGATGGCCTTGTAGCCGAATACAGAAAAGCTTTACCATTCTTAGATCTAACTTGGTCTAACAGAACTCTCAGAAGTAACCTAGACAGGTTAACTACATGGGAAAGAGACGCTGATGTCAAGGCAAAAGTAAGAGTAGCAGCAGCTACGTTTAACACAACGAAACAAGACAATAGATGGTCTAAAAGAGAAAGCAAATGCAAATACTGTGAAAAATTTGGACATTGGGAGAAAGAGTGTAGGAAGAAGTTGCAAGATAGTAAAAGAAATGCTATGCATAATTCTGCTCCTTCTCAGCCTGCACACAACCCTGAAGTAGTTCCGCCAGTGACCACTGAAACTATAGGACAGTTAGTTCAGGCTCTTCTGAGAGCACAACAAGACCAGGAAAAAACTAATTATTGGGGCTGTGAGTAGCTACCTTTCCCCTGTAATCCAACACAATGACCAAAGAATTTTTGTGAAAGGTAGCATAAAAAGAAAGAGATTGATTTTTGCTTGATACAGGTGCAGAAATTACAGTAATTCCTACAAAATTGGCACAAGGTTTAAACATCCCATACAAGAAAACCAAACTTTGTTTAACTGGTGTAATAGGTGAAGATTCTGTTTTGTATGAAACTCCGCCCATAGAGGTACAATTTGGCCCAAAAACTCTGACTACAAAATTACTATGCGCTCCATTAAATACAGGTGCAATTTTAGGCATGGATCTTCTGAGACAAATAAATCTAACTTTAGACATGTCCTCAGAATCTACTAGCATAAAATTTCCTCAGCACAGATTTCTACCAATAATGCAACCCTCCCGAGTATGTTTTCTTACAGAATCATCCAATTTGGGCTAAAGACAAGGATGATTGTGGGTTGTTGACAGGTGTAGAACCAGTTAAATTGACAGGAACTCCACCTCCGGTCACCAAACAATATCCGATTAATAAGGAAGCTATACAGGGAATCAAACTTATTGTAGAAAATTTGCTGATGCAAGGAGTGCTAGTTAAAACCAACAGTCCATGTAATTCACCCATATGGCCCATCAAGAAATCTAATGGGACATGGAGACTTACAATAGACTACAGAGTAGCCAATAAACATATTGAAAAAATCACCCCTAGTGGCAGATCCATCTACAATTTGTAATGGCTTACCATTAGATTGTAAGATTTTTCAGTAATTGATATGTCTAATGGATTCTTTTCTGTACCGTTGCACTCTGACAGCCAGCCATGGTTAGCTTTCACAGTTGACTATGAACAATACCAGTGGACACGATTGCCACAGGGATTTCAAAACTCCCCAACCATATATCATCAGGCTGTCAGGCGTGATTTGTGTGACCCAGAATGTCCGGTAAAACAGTCCACTATGATCCAATATGTTGATGATATTTTGATTGCCTCAACAGATCATGAGGTACATCAAACTGAATTGGCATCATTGTTGGACTATTTGCATAAAAGGACACAAATGCAGCTTTCACAAAGCTCAAGTTGCTAAAAAGCAAGTCACATTTCTGGGTCAAACAATTGGTGCAGGAAATAGATCCATTACACAGGATCGGCTTCAGTCAAAGCCATACCTCCGCCTAATACCATTAAAACACTCCGCTCATTTTTAGGAACAACAGGTTATTGTAGACCTTGGATTGAAGACTATGCCTCGATTGCTCAGCCTCTCTATGATTTGTTGAGAGGCCATGGTAAAGATTCAGATACTGTTTGTATGGAAGAACTTCATCTTAAAGCTTTTAATGATTTGAAAGAGCACTATGTCAAGCACCAGCATTAGGAATTGCCCAATCTGATAGACCCTTTGTGCTTTATGTCCATGAACACTTAGGCTTTATGACTGCATGTCTAATGCAAGATCATGGGGGCAGCTTACGCCCAATTCATTACTATTCCGGTAAACTTGACATAGTCGCTCAAGGTATGGGCCCATGCCTCAGAGCAGTACAGGCAGTTCATCTAGCGCTTCAGGCTTCATCAGGAATGGTGTTAGGTCAGACTGTAAACGTAAAATGCCCTCACACAGTGTCCGCACTAATGAATCAAGCAAAAGTCTCTTCTGTCACCTCCTCCCGTTGGGGAAATTGGTTAGCAACTCTCACAGCCCGAATATTGTTATACAGCGTGCACCAGTCACGAACCCATCCTCATGTATGATGTCTGCAATGACTGAATTTGTGTTAGAGGATGAAGGCGAAATGACTCATGATTGTGTTACGCTTACATATGCAGCGACAAGTGAAATAGCAGAAACTCCCATAGAGAACGCAGAATTGGAGTTGTTTGTTGATGGTTCAGCTCAAGTTATTGAAGGTAACAGGCAGCAGGATATGCAGTAACTTCCACCACTGAAGTAGTTGCTTCAGGTCGTCTTCAGATCATTTTCAGCTCAAGCTGCAGAACTAGTAGCCTTAACTAGAGCATGCACGCTAGCTTCAGGATCGGTTGCAAATATCTACACAGATTCCAGGTATGCTTTTGGGGTAATTCATGATTTTGGTGTCATTTGGCAAACCAGAAAATTTCTAACTTCTGCTGGATCCCCATTAAGCATGCTGGATTAGTGAAAGATTTAATGTTTGCCATGAAACTCCCAAAGAAATTAGCGGTGATCAAAGTGAAAGCACATCTCACAACTAATACTACGGAAGCTAAAGGTAATGCTCTTGCTGATGTAGCGGCTAAACAGGCTTGTTTCTATGCAACTGTACAAGTGTGTTCAGGTAGTACAGCACAGAAGATAATTCTACCTCCTGAATCAATCGTTGATCTGTATAAAGGCGTTCCTCTATATGAAGCATGGACATGGTTAGACAAAGGAGCCACTGTGGATTCATCCGGCTGCTGGACCAAAGGGGAAAGTATGTTGCTCCCGAATCACTGTTGCCATATTTGGCTCAACAAATACACAGTTTGGGTCATAGTGGTCCAGCAACGATGAATCACAGGTTCTCAAATCAATGGTGGAATCCAAAATTCAGAAACGCAGCCACTGAAACAGTCAAGAGATGTGTTACATGTCAGAAAAATAATGATGTACCAGCAACCATTACACCAGCAGCACATACCCCAGCTCCACCAGGGCCATTTCGTCACCTGCAAGTTGATTACATATCGTTGCCCCTTGTAAAGGAAAAACTGACGTTTTGGTAGTAATAGACAAGTTCTCAAGATGGGTAGAAGCTTATCCAACAGGGCGCTACAGCTGCACATACTGCTAAATGTCTTGTCACTGATTTCATTCCCAGATGGGGATTACCAGATTGCATTGACTCAGATCAAGGTACCCACTTCACAGGACAGGTAGTCAAGGAAGTGTCTAGAATGTTGAAGATTAAGTGGAACCTTCACTGCCCCTATAGGCCACAAGCATCAGGACAGGTTGAACGATCAAACAGAACAATCAAAACCAGGCTAAGCAAAATGCATCAGGAAGGAGTACCATGGGTTGAAGCACTGCCCGCAGTACTGTGTAGTATGAGAGCATCACCTAACAGATCAGTAGGACTGAGCCCTCATGAGATTATTACTGGATGCAGATGCCAGGTGTGATTGATCTTAGAAATGCTGATGTGCACATTGCTTCAGATGCCCTGATCGCTACTGTGAAAACCTCACAAAGGCAGTGCAGAGTGCCAAAGAGAGAGTTGAGTCGTGTTGGCAGACTCCACCAGAAGGTGGACACACAATCGTCCCAGGTCAATGGGTCATGATAAAGACATTCAAAAACAAGCCATTAGAGCCTAAGTGGTACGGACCACATCAAGTGATGTTGATTACAGCAGCTGCAGTATTGTGTCAGGGAAGGAAAACTTGGACTCATGTGTCACATATTAAGGTTGTTCCTCCCCCTGCAGGGATAGGATAGGGCAGACACAAGAACCAGTGAGGAGCCCAGGGAAGAACCGAAAGCAACAGGCTTCGGGGGCCAACCCTGAGGTGAAGATTTCCTCATAGGCCTTTCCTCCATTAGTCCATCCTTTCCTCACTGTTCTTTAGGTGTCGCAGGAATTGAGAAATAGGGAAAGAAGGAACAACCATAGCAGACTATATTTTGAACAGAGGATACAACCCTAATGTATGCAGACTCTACAAATACTGCTCTGTGCCGTTAGTTCTCTCTTGTTTGTTGTGTTTCTTTCTTCCTCTGTGCAGATACCATTTGATGGCTGTCCTGAGATCCATATGCACCACCCTTCTCACCTGCGGATAAAGCCACAACCTCTAGAAAACAACTAGACCCATCGCCGAGCCAACTATCACACAAGAACAAGAAAAAATACACAACAGAGACTCACATACGGGAACTTCAGTCATCCATCAACATGATCAAGATTTTCGTACTATTAACCATCATGGACATCACGCATAAGTGTAGACCCCAGAAACAACATATTCGTAGAGCTGATGAATATGTCAAGAAATGCCTTGTTTGCTGGAAAGAATGTTTGCATGCATACGCACCTTCAGTAGGAGCAGGAATCCCATGGGTGGCACACCCTATCTCCAAATGTGACACGTGTACCTTATTCGATCATCATACCAGTGGATTACACAACAAGGATACATGTCACAACGTAACAATTCCTCCAGCTTCGTCGTGTTGCATTCCTGGACTACCATCCTGCAACCTAACTTCAGCTACTCCCATCATGACAGATCTACTCATGCCAAGGATGTTCTATTGGTGCATGGAAAATCATGCTCCAGCATCGACTACACTGGGTGAAATTCCTCGTGAGCGTTGCAGCTTTGTGATTGAAAGAAGAACCGAATTCGATGTGCGTTACTACATCAGATACGAAGAGGAGAATGAATTAAAGAGTGTCTCTACGGGAACCCATCCCTACCGAAACTTTTGCCATAAATCAGTGGTGTATGATTCCTCCACCGACTGGCACTTTGTGGTTATGTGGGACTTCTGTCTACAGCATCCTACCCAGCCAATTCAATGGCAGGTGCACCCTGGTTTATGTCCTACCAGCCATCAGAGAAAATACACACTCCACCTCAAGTTCTCCACATCTACAAAATTCAGCTTCTACCAACAAAGATGGCTGCATTCCAGGACTCACTTGTGTACAAACGTGGTGGTCAAGAACTCTTGGAGCATTAATCCCATCGTATGGTGTCATGCAGGCTCTCGATCAAGTCAGAAGCCTGTCGGATTCTGTACAGAAATTGGCCAATGATACGGTTTTGGCCCTGGGCAACATCAAGGACACTCTTGCCTCGCACAAGATGATGATCTTACAGAACAGAGTGGCCTTGGATTACATTCTTGCAACACAAGGGGAGCCTGTACCATTATCGGTCCTGAATGCTGCACGGGTTAATGGATCCAACAGAGAACTTGAACAAAATCCAACAAGACATTCTTGGTCTTTCAGAAAAATTACGCCAGATGACTGAAGATAATTCTTCATGGTTCGGAAACTTGTTAGGTAAACCCTGGCTGTGGATCAAGGAAATAGCAATTCTGCTGTTGTTTCTCCTACTTGCGTACTATCTATGCATCCACAGTATCAAGTGTTTCTGTCAGCAAATGACGCCCGCCTCTCACAAGGAAATGACAGTTCCAACCAGAAAAGACTATTACCCGTAAAATCTTCACGGACCCTAATTGCATGTTTTGTTTCTGTGTCAGCATGCAATTACATATAAACAACACAGAACATGTACTATTTGCCTGTAACGATTACAAGTTACAAGAATTAACTTTTAAGTGTCTAAATTTGTATTTTTGTGAGAGTTATTAGAACTCTCAAAGAGGGGATTGAAGGATCACAAATGTTATTCTATGTTTGATTTGAATTCACGTCCTGACTAAGAGGTGTCGGGCAAGGCAAAGGTGTTTGAGATCGCTTCCTGACCATTTGAGCTCGACAGCTGTGCCGTTGTCTCTATTATAATGGCAAGATCAATGACTACTGAGAGATTGAACCTTTGATCTGCAAATGACTTTGTCCTGGCCAGATGTGGATTCGTTAGGTTTATTGCCCTCAGATGTATGTTTATTTGATGTTTTGTCTCAACCTGTAAAAGCTCCTCCTCCAATTCTGTCTATAAGATACCCTGTAAAAATGACTTAAGATGAGATCTTCGATGACTACAGATAACAACACATGTCATAGAATAAAGAAATTCTGCTGACGATCGAATCCGAAGTCTCCTGGTCTTCTCTTCTGAGTTTTCTACACTTTAGAAGAACAGAGTTTTCAACAACCTAAATATATGGCAGATATGCTCACTGAATATAAACCTAACAGACCACTCAGATCATTAGGATCGAGTCAGTTAGAAATACCAAGGGTTCACACAAAACAAGGGGAGTCCGCTTTTAGCTATTATGCCGCCCGCAGCTGGAACCAGCTTCCAGAAGAGATCAGATGTGCTAAAACATTAGCCACATTTAAATCCAGTCTCAAAACTCATCTATTTAGCTGTGCATTTGTTGAATGAGCGCTGTGCTACGTCCGAACTGACTGCTTTATTTTATGTATAATCCTTTTCTATTTAACTGTTTTAAATTTCATTTTAAATCAATTTCTATATCATTTTAAAATTCCTTGTTTTATTATTTTTAACTCCTTGTTTTTATTGCTGTGAATGATTATTTCACTTTTTATGTAAAGCACTTTGAATTACCACTGTGTATGAAATGTGCTATATAAATAAACTTGCCTTGCCTTACCTTGCCTTGCCTATTAATTAGGTTTTTAAATCCTATTGCTACTAAATTTCCAGAGGTGTCTCCTGCAGTTTGCAATGGCTTTTTAGAGTTTTTTATTACTAAGATTCAAAATATTCGCTCTAATATCACAAATTCTGGAAATGTATATTTTGTTGATCACTGTAATTAAGCTACTTTAGTTTTGAGCCTGTGTCTCTATCGGATCATCTTGTTCGTTGGATCCGATTCCCTCATTTTTTATTGTGGAAGTACTGGAAACTATTGGCTCATGTATCCAGTCCATAATTAACAGTAGTCTTATTAGTGGCAGTGTCCCATCATGTTTTAAACATGCAGTGATTCTGCCTGTGCTTAAAAAGGCTACTTTTGATCCTCTGGTCTTAATTAATTATCGTCCTATCTCTAAGCTTAATTTTCTCTCGAGGGTATTGGAGAAGGTTGTTTTTCATCTACTTTCTTCTTTTTTTATAGCATAATTACATATTAGATATGTTTCAGTCCGGGTTCAGAACACAGCACAGCATCTGCTCTTTTGAAAGTGTTAAATAATCTGTTACTGGCCGTTGACTCTGGAAAATGTGTTGTTTTGCTTCTCTTGGACTTAAATGCAGCCTTCGACACTATTGATCACACTATTTTGTTGAAACGTCTCGAGCAATATGCTGGCATCAGGGGAACAGTTTTAAACTGGTTTGTGTCCTATCTTGTGGGAAGAACATTTTCTGTAGAAATGTATAACATCACTTCCTCCTCTGCTGCATGTACATGTGGTGTCCCACAGGGATCTGTTTTAGGCCCTCTTTTGTTTTCTCTCTATCTCCTTCCTTTGGCTAATATTTTTCATACACATCAGACTTTGTATCATTGTTACACAGACGACACACAGCTTTATCTACCTGTAAAGTCTGATGAGAATACATCTCTCCAGCCATTATTTGACTGAAGTAAAAATTTGGATGGGGATAACTTCCTTCAATTGAATTATTCTAAGACCGAAGTGTTAGTTTTTGGACGTCCGGATTTTGCAAATACCCTCTCAAACACTTTGGTTCCTATAACTAGCACTGTAGGTTCTCATGCAATACATTTTTGACCCCGCACTTAAATTTGACAAACAAATAAATTTAGTTGTAAAATCAGCATTATTTCAGCTTAGGATGATTGCTAAAATCAAATATTTTCTTTCATTTAAAGATTTAGAAACTCGATTACTGTAACTCATTGTATTTTGGGGTCGCTCAAACTTGTTTGTCTCGCCTTCAGTTGGTCCAAAATTGGACCACTCCTGTTTTGGTTGGTCTACATTGGCTCCCTATTGAATATAGAATCCAATTCATGTTTATAAGTCCCTCACAGGCTTGGCTCAAGCTATTTATCTGATCTTCTTTCCCACTATTACACCAACAGGCCTTTAAGCTCATCTACGCTTTGTTTTTGTCTGTTCCCAAGACGCGTTTAAAACTTAAGGGGGATCGGGCATTCTCTGTGGCAGCACCTCAGCTGTGGAATAACTTGCGATCGGCCACTTCTCTTCAGGTTTTCAAATCTTCAGTAAAGACATATCTTTTTTAAAAGGCTTACAGGCTGGAGTAACTGCTGTATAGTTATATTGTGTGTATATTTAGTGTGGTGTATTACTTATGTCATTTTATTTTTAGTTTTGTGTTATGGTTATTGGCTTAATTCTACTTTTCTGTGCAGCACTTTGGTCGGCTCTGTCGTTTTTAAATGTGCTATATAAATAAATTAAATTGATTGTCTGGGACCACTACCCAAGTCTAAGTCTGGTTATCAATACATTGTTACTGTTATGTGTACAGCACCTTTTCCCAAACCCCTAGATGGGGAAGGAATGTAACACTTGCCCAACTAAAGTTATCCTGATATATCAGGATATATCGAGTGTTGAAGGGATAATGTCAAAATCATGGGCGTAAATTTCATTTAACAGTAGGGGGGGACAATAAATATAAAATTTATCATGAGCAATTTTTGAAGGGGACACAAATAATACAGTCAAATTGTACTTATAAAGATATGTCCCCACAGTGAAAAACTTTGCTTCTATCATTATTATTGTAGCACGGAGACTGCGTCATTATGGTTATTTTCAAAGTTTTTCTCAGGTTCAATGACAAAGCAGATCAGCACATTTCAAACAGCCACAAACCAAGGATAAGAAATAAAATCCCTTTTGTAATGATTGTAATGATGCCAGGTTGTGTACCTCAGCTTAGAGCGCTCTGCTCCTGCTGCTTCTCAGAATGTTTGGTCGCTATAGCAACCAGTTGTAGTGGGAAACTGTAGGTCCGAAACAGAGCAGAACCGAACTGAACCGAACCGAGCTGGTACCAGTCAGTGGAAAACCCCCATAAGTTGCAGTGCACTATGCAACAAGCTATTGTAAACAAGTTAACGTTAACTAGATAAGTCATATTTTAATCGCTAATATAGCAGATTCATGGAAAATTACACTCTGCTGCATCAACTACATTAAAGAGAATCGCTTTATTTAAAGTGAATAAAGTACCATACTTACTGGAGTTCAACATTAACTGAGCCGCTGCCACACACCTGACTCGTGTGTGGAGTAGGTGAGATGAACTGGGAAAGCAGGCAGTGGGCCAAACCACTGTGAGGAAGGGGAGGGGAACTCAACTGTTTCTAAAAGCACTTTTTGCGTTTTTTTTTCTACTTAAATTATTGTAGGTATACATACATATATTTTTCACAATAGAGAGTGTGATTTTTTTAAATATTGTTTTTGGGGGGGACAACCCTCGGATGGGGGGGGACATGTCCCCTCCGTCCCCCCCGGGATTTACGCCCATGGAAACCCAGGACACTAATTCACCATAGGTTCATTCGATATTTTCCTATGGAGTTTTATAATAGGGTTTTTCAATTTATGAGTAAAATAAGGTATGTGGTAAACATAACATGATGATACTTTAACATTTTTATCTATAATGTAAATTACACACCCAAATGGAAATGGCGAATTTTGAAACTGCTGTTTGTTTTGAAAAAAAAATGTATAATTGTAGTAACAAGTAAACTACATTTGGGGTGTGAATGTGTGCAGTTTATTAAAGAACAAAACATTCACAAGTATCATCAAGTTATCTTTACCCCATTATAAAAACCCACAAGAAAAATCTAGAGGAAACCAGCAGCGAATTAGTCTTCCGGTTCTGACTTCACACATGCACCATGCTGTTGTAGAGAAAGTGCCAACTGTACACAACAAGAAAAAAGACATCATCATACAAAGACAAAGACCAATGAAATGGATAACACAGAGAGGGAGGCAAACCAAATTAGACATTGATCTTTATCATTATGGCAGAAAGAAGACATCAACTGCCATTAGGAGGATATTTTCAATCTGAAATGGATTCAGTGGTTCAATTTCAATGGCCTAAAAACATTCGGGCAATGGAACTTTCTAGAATTGAACAAGCCTATCACATTCCTTATAATTACATCTTCAAGATGATAAATGAATTTGCATGTTCTCAAAATAAATAATCTGAAGGATCTTCTCTCTTCCTGTTTATTTTGTTGTTTCAGTCACATTAAAGTTTGTTCAAATATCTGTAGTTTCTGATGTCAAGTCCCTTTCAAAGTTTCAAATACTGAAATAAAGACAACCACTGTCAACTGGACTGCACTAGAGAAGTGTCACACACAATTATGAACAACAAAATGCACACTAGAAAGAATGTTACCATGTTTATTTTTATTTGATAATGCAATAACATTTACAATAAAAGATGTGTATCATCAGACATTGATGGATCAGTTGTTTGTCTTTGGATGTTTTATACAATTCTTCCTCAACGAAATTCGGTCATTTGTCGTGTTTATTCTTTTCCACGTAGTTCAGCGTCATGCTATATTGTTGTCAACCGTTGTCGTCTTGTGTTCTTGAGTCACAGAATAGTTGAGAATAACATCTTCTGAAAATCTGAATCAAGCTACATACAGATAAAACTATTTCAAACACAGCTGAACCAAGTTTTCTCAAGTCCAATATCCAGTAGATAGATAAAATGAGCATTCATGCTGATTTCAAATTGTCTTCTTGTGTCGCTGAGCTGTTATATAGTTGAGAATTACATATTTTGAATATCTTTACCGTGCTTTTTACATTTGAAACAATTTTTTGACACAGCTGAACCAAGCTATATCCAGTCAAAAGCAAGAGAACATGCATGTGGTATGTACAATAGCTGAACCAATGTTGCATAGGCCTACAGTGGGGCAAATAAGTGTTTAATACACTGCCGATTGTTCAAGTTTTTCCACTTACAAAGAATGGAGAGATCTGTAATTTTCATCATAGTTACAACTCAACTGTGAGAGACACAATAAAAAAAAAATCCAGAAAATCACATAGTATGATTTTTAAATAATTCACATCCATTTTGTTGCATGAAATAAGTATTTGATCACCTACCAACCAGCAAGAATTCTGGCTCTCACAGACCTGTTAGTTTGTCTTTAAGAAGCCCTCCTATCCTCCACTCATTACCTGTATTAATTCCACCTGTTTGAACTCGTTACCTGTATAAAAGACACCTGTTCATACACTCAATCAATCAGACGCCAACCTCTCCACTATGGCCAAGACCAAAGAGCTGTCTAAGGACACTAGGGACAAAATTGTATAAAAATTATTTCATGCAATAAAATGGAAGTTAATTATTTAAAAATCATAATGTGATTTTCTGGATTTTTTTAGATTCTGTCTCACAGTTGAGGTGTACCTACGATGAAAATTACAGATCTCTCCATTCTTTGTAAGTGGGAACCCTTGAAAAATCGGCAGTGTATTAAATACTTATTTTCCCCACTGTATATAAAAAATGACCATCCATGTTGCCTGCATGTTGTTGTATTCTTGTGTTACTGAGTCATTGTATAATTGAGAATAATATATTTTATATATCTGAACCAAGATATTGACAGCTGATCTGTTTTTTTAAACAAACCATGCTGTATCCAGATAAAAACAGGATTCAAGTTAAATATACTGTAGCTGAACCAATGTTGTTAATATATTTAATGACCATAAAGATATCGAAAAAACACTGGATTCTTGATTCTATCGCAGCACTAAAATGAGAAAGAAAAGGAAATATAGATCAGTATTACCTATATGAATGGGATTTTCATTTAATTTTCATTGAATAAAAGAATAATTATCCAATGAAAAGTCACCAGTGATCTCAGTAGTTCAAATTTAATGATCAAATTTGGCAAATTCCAGTACACAAACTCAAGTCACTAAAACTTTTCATCAAAGAAAGAACATTTACAGGAAATAGGGCTCATCTTGCTGTAAGTAAAGAACAATCTAAGACACCACAGTATGTATTTCCCCCCGCTCAGTTCTTCCGCAGTATAAAAACAACGCCTAAAACAAAAAACAAGAGTTTGATCACAGCACTTCCCGTGTCGGTGTCATTATTTGGTAAGAGATTCTTAGTGATCTGTCATTCAGTAAGTTAAAAACAAAACAACAAAACATGTTCTTGTGAAACTTAAACAAAAAGATCAAATAAACCCTAAAGATATCCAAAATATATCAAATACAGTACATATATATATATACCCTTTAAACATTAAATAAATAAATAAAAAATACACTTATTTCTTGTCAACTAACAATATAAATATTTTCATAAAGACATAAATACTTGCCAAAATAGACATTAAAGTTATTGAAATTCTGTTGAAGAGATCAAAGTTACCTGATAATGTAATAACAAGGCAGGCCTGGCTTTGGTTTGATCTCCTCAGCAGCAGAGTTTTCCATCTTCACAAACCTGTAGAAACGTATGAGAATACATGAGCGTTGTAGGTTCTGCATCACTGTGACTTTTGGGTTCAATCTACTTATTGATTTAATCAAGACAATTAAAGGGACTCACCCTCCACTTGTTCCAAACCTTTATGAGTTTTTTTTAAACTGTTGAACACCAAAGATGATATTTTGATCAGTTTTAGTAATCAAACTGTTAACAGTAGCCATTGACTACCAAAGTATTTTTTACCATACATACGGTTACATACATTGTGAACTCCAACACTAAAATTCATCATTTACTTTTATTAAAAAAAGCAAAAGAATAGAGTGTAGCATGTTTCCTGTAGATATTCTCCCTTCAAAGATGCAGAATATGCTTTATACCACATCGCACATTAACTGCCGTCTTAAAAAGTAGGATTCAACAGCTCAAAATGGATTCAACATTTTGTAAACCCAACTGGAAAATAATTCCATCTCGCTCCTGATAGGCATCTTCAAGATAAATGTAGGAAGACACCACATGTTCTCAGAGTAAACTGACCTGACAGACTAAACATACTGACAAAAAATTTATAGCCTAAATGCACTGTAAGTCGCTTTGGATAAAAGTGTCTGCTAAATACATAAATGTAAATGTAAACAAGCTAAAGGATCTTCTCAGCTATTGTAGGTCTGTGAAACTGAAGTTTGTTAAAAC
Source organism: Gymnocypris eckloni scoliostomus (assembly GCA_027564155.1). NCBI lineage: Eukaryota > Metazoa > Chordata > Actinopteri > Cypriniformes > Cyprinidae > Gymnocypris > Gymnocypris eckloni. Next base: position 28,749,491 of record CM050420.1, on the reverse strand, counting down.
GGCTGTAGTTTGTGATATGTATTTCCATGAGTTTTGTCAGAGAATGAGACATGCAGATGATCACTGCCATCTCGACCGCACCAGAGAAGTTTCTCACACGCACGCACGCACGCTCGCTCGCGCACACACACACACACAAACGAGTAAATAAAACTCACAAATAGAATTTCACAATTTTTTCAGTTTTATTTAAATATAATTTTAATATCAATATAGGTCTGTAAAGGCATTTTTTCAGGCTCGTAAACGGCACCTTTTCAGGCTCGTAAACAGCATCTTTTCAATGTCGTAAAGGGCACCTTTTCAGGCTCGTAAAGGGCACCTTTTCAGGCTCGTAAACGGCACCTTTTCAGGGTCGTAAAGGGCACCTTTTCAGGCTCGTAAACGGCATCTTTTCAGGCTCGTAAACGGCATCATTTCAGGCTCGTAAACGGCATCTTTTCAATGTCGTAAAGGGCATCTTTTCAGGCTCGTAAATGGCACCTTTTCAGGCTCGTAAAGGGTACCTTTTCAGGATCGTAAACGGCATCTTTTCAGGCTCGTAAACGGCATCTTTTCAATGTCGTAAAGGGCATCTTTTCAGGCTCGTAAAGGGCATTTTCAGGCTCGTAAAGGGCACCTTTTCAGGATCGTAAACGGCATCTTTTCAGGCTCGTAAACGGCATCTTTTCAATGTCATAAAGGGCATCTTTTCAGGCTCGTAAAGGGCATCTTTTCAGGCTCGTAAAGGGCACCTTTTCAGGCTCGTAAACAGCATCTTTTCAATGTCGTAAAGGGCACCTTTTCAGGCTCGTAAACGGCACCTTTTCAGGGTCGTAAAGGGCACCTTTTCAGGCTCGTAAACGGCATCTTTTCAGGCTCGTAAACGGCACCTTTTCAGGCTCGTAAATGGCACCTTTTCAGGCTCGTAAAGGGTACCTTTTCAGGATCGTAAACGGCATCTTTTCAGGCTCGTAAACGGCACCTTTTCAGGCTTGTAAAGGGCATCTTTTCAGGCTCGTAAACGCACCTTTTCAGGCTCGTGCGGCACCTTTTCAGGCTCGTAGCGGCACCTTTTCAGGCTCGTAAAGGGTACCTTTTCAGGATCGTGAAGCGGCATCTTTTTCAGGCTAGTAGCGGCACCTTTCAGGCTCGTCGGCGGCACCTTTTCAGGCTACAGGAAGAAGGAGGCGGAACCGGCGAACATTTAACACATTTATTAATTAAATAAACAAACACAAATGAAAAGCGACAGCCCCTCACGGACGACTGCCGCACACAAAACACAAACTAAAAGTCCAGGCCTGGTCCTCTCTCGTCTTCCACTGTCGTCACTCCTCCTTTTATTCCTTCCGAAGCTCCTCCGTGGGACTCGAGACCGGTGATTGGCGCAGGTGTCGTTCATTATCATTCACTCCACCGGCCTCGCTGCGTTCCCACGGCTCTCGGCCCCGCCCCATTTGCCACATACCCCCATCGCCCCTCGCAGGCTGGGGGGTACTCCTGAGACTGCGCTCTACTCCCTCCCCTCTCCCGGGGAGCCTCCAGCGTCAGCGCGCATACCTGGGGGTAAGGACAGACGAGGAGAGAAAAGGAGACGGAAGGATGAGGAGTGACAAAGACGAGAGAGGGAAGAGAGGAAAAAATAAAAATCTCGGTCCGGTTCCCGGACACACTGCCGCTCGGTCCTCAACCAACTGAGCGGCTCACTCGAGGTGCCATGCGATGGTACTGGACATCTTTGGTGGACGGCTTGTCACCCTCCGCCTCCTGGCGGGCGATGGCTCCTCCGGTCGAGGGCAGCCGGCAGCGAGTCCCCGCTTCCTGCTCCTCCACCAACCTGGCGGATGGCAGCAGGCTCCGCCCACTGGTGAACGGGCGCCGACCTCCGCTCCTCTCTCGGATGGCAGCCACCCCTCCTCGTCCCAGGAGCACGGCAGCGAGTCTTCCGTCCCACCTGTTCTCTTCTTTTGCTTCAGCACCACCGCCTGGGCAGCCACTGGCGGTCTCCGCCACTTCCTGCTGCCCGATCTCCTCAGCACCGCGATCCCCTCAGCAGCGAGGGCTCTCTGACAGCGTGTCCCTGACAGCGTGACCCGCAGGGGCTCTGGAGCGCCGGACGGAGCCGGCAGGGGCTCTGGAGCGCCGGACGGAGCCGCCAGGGGCTCTGGGGAGCCGGACGGGACCGGCAGGGGCTCTGGAGCGCCGGACGGAGCCGGCAGGGGCTCTGGAGCGCCGGACGGAGCCGCCAGGGGCTCTGGAGAGCCAGACAGAGCCGGCAGGGGCTCTTGAGAGCCGGACGGAGCCGGCAGGGGTTCTGGAGAGCCGGACGGAGCCGGCAGGGGCTCTGGAGAGCCGGACGGAGCCAGCAGGGGCTCTGGAGAGCTGGACGGAACCAGCAGGAGCTCTGGAGAGCTGGACGGAGCCGGCACTGGAGGGCGCTGGCGAGGAGCCGGCACTGGAGGGCGCTGGCGAGGAGCCGGCACTGGACAGCGCTGGCGAGGAGCCGGCACTGGAAGGCGCTGGCGAGGAGCCGGCACTGGAGGGCGCTCTGGCAGCACAGCGTCTCGGGGGCGCTCTGACAGCGCAATCTCTCGGGGGCGCTCTGGCAGCGCAATCTCTCGGGGGCGCTCTGGCAGCACGGAGCTGGACGGGACCAGCGGGAACGACGGAGAGCTGGACGGGACCAGCGGAGAAGCATGAGAGAGCTTGCGAGGAGCGGCCACAGGAGGGCGCAGTCGAGGAGAAGGCACAGGAGGGCTAAGTCGAGGAGCCGGCACAGGAGGGCGCTCTGGCAGCGCAGCGTCTCGGGGGCGCTCTGACAGCTCAGCATCTCGGGGGCGCTCTGACAGCGCAGCGTCTCGGGGGCGCTCTAGCAACGCGGAGCTGGACGGGACCAGCGGAGAAGCATGAGAGAGCTTGCGAGGAGCGGCCATAGGAGGGCGCAGTCGAGGAGCAGGCACAGGAGGGCGCTGTCGAGGAGCAGGCACCGGAGGGCGCTGGCGAGGAGCAGGCACCGGAGGGCGCTGGCAAGGAGCAGGCACCGGAGGCCGCTGGCGAGGAGTAGGCACGGAATGATGCCGGCGAGGAGCAGGCACTGGAGGGCGCTGGCGAGGAGTGGGCACTGGAGAATCTGAAGCCCCCTCAGGGCTGGACGGGACCAGCGGGGACGAGAGAGGAGAGGGGCATCTCGTACTCCAGCTCAGTCTCCCAGTCAATTAAATCCTCCTCCATGTCCAGCAGTCCCAGATGTACTATCAGCTCCACCTCCGCCGTGCAGGGGGCGGAGCTCCACCCGCACCCACACCGCCCACGGCAGGCTCCCTCGTGGTGGGCATTGTCGCCGGCTCGCACCAGATCTGACGGGTTGGGCAGGACCAGCGGCGAAGATGAGCTGGGCGGAGCCAGTAGAGACACCAGCGGGCTTACGTGAGCCGCGAATGGTCCGGGGCTTGAGGTGGCGAATGAATGGCGGCGGATCTCCCGCAAACAGCCGGCTGGACGAGCCGCAGGCGGAGATTCCCGAGGCGAACAAGGACGAGCCGGCGGAGGTCCATTGCCGCGGGAACAAAACCAGGAAACAAAAACTTTCAAAAACGGGAGGAAAACAAAACCGGGTGGAAGTGGCGCAGAGGTCACTGTATTTTGGGTCCAGTCTTCTGTCACGGGTGTGCACGGGGGAGCCAGGAACGTGGATGCAAGGAACTTCTTTAGAACACTTTATTCAACACGGAGATAACAGAGATCGTTGGAGACAAACTTCACACAGGTAATGACGTTAGGGAATGACGTTATGACGTTAAGACTGGACACAGATGCAGGGAAACACAGGGTTCTTAAAGGGACGAACGAATGAGCTAAACAAGATGATTAATAACACAGGGCTGGGGACTAATGAACTAATAAATAGGAAACGAGGACAGGAACAGCCAAATATGGGCACGAGAGGAGGGGAAACACAAGACACAGAGAGAGAGAGTCTGACAAAAAGATCGTGACTTTGTGGGGTCAGATTTAACTATCTTTGAACGTTTTTTTGGTCCTCACAAAGTAGTAAAAACAGGTTCCACGCAGACACTTACATGAGTAAATAAAAACTCAGAATAAGAATTACACCATTTCTTTACATTTTTATTCAAAATAATTTAATATCAATAGGCCAATATTTTCGCCGCTCTTCATCCAATTTTTAGCCCCCCTTTTTCAGTGGGGGAAGGTTGCCTAGGTTTAGGCACAGATTTCGGTGACCGGTAGGTTTAAGAAGACCGGTAGGTTTAAGATTTCAATGGCCGGTAGGTTTAAGAACAGATTTCAATAGCCGGTAGGTTTAAGAACAGATTTCAATGGCCGGTAGGTTTAAGAACACATTTCAATGGCCGGTAGGTTTAAGAACAGATTTCAATGGCCGGTAGGTTTAAGAACAGATTTCAATGGCCGGTAGGTTTAAGAACAGATTTCAATGGTCGGTAGGTTTAAGAACAGATTTCAATGCCCGGTAGGTTTAAGAACAGATTTCAATGGCCGGTAGCGCGTTTTGAGGTATAGTTGAGCGGTCGTATCCTTTCAACATTGATCTACACTGTAATTATATCGTTTGTTTCCTGTGTTATGAAGTAATTGTACAGGCGCAATTGACATCTTCCAATTTTCTTAATCAAGGTGCTTACACCCGAATAAATTCGGCTCACAGCAGGGAGCAACTGCAGCCAGCTGAACCCAGATGATAAAATCGGAGCCAAACTGTGTAGACCCGACACAATCTGGTACACCGCTACAATAATATGGTATGAAGATGAAACCAGCATTCGTGGATCTCTCCCACGAGTAAACCAATGCTGGATTCTTGAAAAAGACAAAGCTGGCGAGTTTACCGTGGTGGCTGATTCAGGTCTGTTTAGTAAAGACATTCCTTTTTCCTCTGTGGATTTCAGGTTTCTAGAAAATTCTATAAGAGTAGCTGATCCCACACCGAACTGTTTCCTCCCTGTAGATGTTTGTCCAAAATTAGAAATGGCACTAAACATATAGGCTGTCTCCACCCACTTCCGCACTCTTGTCTCTGCCCACAACAAGCCGAACTTTTTTTTTTTTTTTTATGTTAAAGAAACATGCACCAAGGAAACGAGCCAGTGGTTCAAGTATGGGCAAACAATACATAGCAATTAAAATTCAAAAGAGAAAAAAAATACATTAAAATATAAATAATCGTAACATTAATAAACATTCTTTCCTACAAAACATAAATGAATTATTAAATCAAAATTATACAAAAACACCAAAAGAGCATACCTGTACATTCAAATTTGTAGTTGCCTTTTCGATACAGGAGGTAGATATAGATTTTAATATCTTATTGAAAGTAAGAAAAGTGGGGGTAACTTTCATAACCTTGCATTTGTGGATAAAATATTTTGGAAGCAAAATAATTAAGTTGCATAGAAAGTAAACATTTCCATATTGCTTCTCAAATGTGAAATTTCCAAACAAAATGTCCTTAAAAAGCCACATTGTGTATGAAGTTTACAATCAACTAGCAATTGTCTTGTCGACGTTTTCTTGTATGAACACAACGCCAAAAAAGGCACAAGACAGTTTCTGGTTTTGAGTCACAAAGTATTTTGCTAACACTTCCGTTGCAATCCTTGCTTGTTAAATGGTGACGTAAGAAATGCTGTTTCACTTGAGAATATTATAACAACAGCCGTTTATGAGCACTGTTTATACATATTACATATTTAACCTAAACGTTTAAAAATATTAGTTTGAAAACAAAGTCTGTCTAAGAGCCATTACGAGGAGATAAAAGCATTTGCAGTCGTGCACTTTCACTTTCCTTCTACATTCATACCAGCAATGAAGTTGAATCAGTATATTTTCCAGTAAACACCGTGATGAACATCACAGAGCGTTCAAACATGTAATGAGCTGAGGCACAGAACAACATCAGCTGCCATTAAAAGGGGCTTTACAATCCAAAATGGTGTCAAACTTGCAGCTGTATGGAGACATGCTTAATATTATTTATGCTCTTTTTATCAAAGATGCAGGTCTATCAGAATGTGCTGCCTTCTGGTTACCGTGCTCAAGTTCTACATTTGGCCCATGAGCATGTATGTTCTGGTCATCTCGGGGTGACTAAAACCTATCAGCACCTTATTAAACACTTCTTCTAGCCTGGTGTAAAATCTGCAGTGTCAAAATTTGTTAAGTCATGGAAAATCCAACCAAAAAATCCACAGGCTCCTCTTCAACCCATTCCAGTCATGGGAGAACCCTTTGAGAGAGTCTTTATTGATTGGCTAGCTGAAGGAAATCCAAGATGGCGCCAGCGTGTTTCATGGCGAGCCGTCTCTCTCTCGTTTGTGTTATCTGTTGTTTGTCTCCTCGTTCTGCTGCCTTGTTTGCTGTTACAGCAAGTTACTGCAGTTCTCTTCTATGATCGGCAAACTTTACTGGACTTTCATGACTCAATGGCGAATTTTTGTGTCTGTAACTCCAGTGAACTGAGGTTTTTTAATCCTCCCCCAAAGTCGCTGTTGCGGATGGATGTTTGCTGTTTACCGGACTGTGCTTTTAATAAAAATAAGCAATATAAAAAATGAGGCAAGCATGGTGGAGTGGCAGTTAGTTTGAGGAGGAGCTCCGGTACCATCCTGAAGACTAGAAGTTTATGGAGTATGGAGTCTTCTAATTCCATCATCCTAAATGTGAGGCCTCATCATCGACGCATTATTCACCCTTGGCCAGGGCTGTCAAACTCATTTTCACTGAGGGCCACTTCAACATTATGGCTGCAATCAAAGGGCCGGTTGTAACTGTAAGAGTGTACAAACGTTACCACTCCTTTACATATTGTTAAATTTACATTTATTCATTTAGTATAAATTAATTTATTCCTTTGAGCCGTCCACGCAGTCATCATCAACGGAAAAACCCCACACCCCTAATCCTAACCACTGCGTATCGTATGCACACTAAAGTCAATTTCTGCAAATAAATAGAACGCCAGATAGAACAGAAACTTGTGGTATTGATGCGCACTTTCATAATGTACGATATAGCATAGGTGTTTATTTTTTAAGACAATCATGTACTCTCGCGGGCCACATAAAATAATCATGTCATATCATATAATATTTTGAGTTTGACACCCCTGCCCTAGGCAGTCATGGCTTCTTCCAGTTTTCCTGAATTCACGAGTCTTCCTGCTTGTTGCGGGGATCGAGGAGACCACGCACCTCCGGGAGAGGAGTAAACGTGTGTAACTTGAGAACAGTGGATCGCCTAACACTATCAAAGACTAGGTCATTCGATCAGACAACACGGAACCAGCCTCCGGACTCGGTGACGGCAAAGATGGCTTTAATCAACACACGATCGTTAGAAAACAAGACTTTTATAATCAATGACTTCTTTGCATCTCATGAATTGGATTTTATTTTTATGACGGAGTCTTGACTTAATATTGAACTTGACCCCCTTATTGAAAAATCTCCCTGTGACTGTAACTTTTTCAGTTCACCGAGGACTGTGGACAGGAGTGGGGGAGTAGCCACAATTTTTAAGAAGCATTTTAATTGAAGAACTTATCTGTGGAGTGCTTTGCTGGCTTTAAAGTCCAGCTGTGTCGGCTGGATGTGATGTACCCTATATTTTGTGCACTTATCTACAGACTATAATAAGCACTTTTTAAATGAGTTTTCAAATGTTTTAACTACAATTGTGCCTAAGGTACACAAAATCTTTTATTTTGGATGTGATTAATCATTGCCCAGCACTATAAAACACTTAAGTTTGTTCAATATACTGCCTTATATTCATTTGAATCATTTAAAATAAAAACATAGAACATAAACGTCAACCTCAGTAAAACAAAACAAAAAATGCAACCAGAAACATTAAAAAACAGAGATTGCTATTAATGTTTCTATGTGTTTGTCTTTCAAAGGGAATTATTAGCTATTAGGAATTAATAACAGCCAGTTTGAAGGTTTTTGGGACATATCCTAATGACAATGATGAGTTGATCTATTACTTCTGGAAGCACCTCTTTTAGGAGTTTAGATGGAACAGGGTCCAACATACAGGTTGTTGGTTATTAATAAGGTTGTAGATTATTTAATAAGTTTAGATAATAGAAGAGAATGAGTGGAATTGTTCCCCAGGGGATCTATAGCTTACTATCTGATGCAATACTGTGGCTGACGGCTGCATTTTTACAGCAGTATATAATTTTTCCATGGAATATTTGTAAAGTATTAAGCTCAAGCAAACTAGCAAGATTAAACCTGTTTTGTATGGGGTGTGTGTGTTCAAACATGCAGGCGTGTGTGTTTACTCATGGATCAAATCCATAGTGTGACTGAGCTGGAATGGGGGGGGGGGGTTGCACTGGGATCTTAAACAGACCTGTTGAACAGGTTTATTATAATAAGACATGAGTCATACTGTGCTTGCAGGTACTGAATTGTTTTGAAACATTCTTTGCTGGAGGATTGTATCCAGATTTTGTTGGATCGTGGTTTAAATTTAACTGCAGACAGTAAAAAAAGGAGAGTTTATTGGGGGGTGAAAAGGATGATGCTCTGAGCTGCTTTTTTGCACTGATTTCACTGCGTTTCAGTGTTTGTTGTACTTTATAATACCCTAGATACTGGTGAGTCAAACTTGTGCTGTTAGAAATCATCACAGAAGCTTCTGGTAAGTTCCAGTGTACCTACATCACTGAAGCACTAACAAGACACACACTTCAGTCAAACATGCTGAGAAACAGATCATGTGCCAAGTATTTCAATCTAATTCAATACTGTTGAAGAAATCAAACAGTGTTACTTCCTGTGATAACGAGGCAGATCTCGGTTTGGTCTGTACTTTGTTCTGTCCCATCAGGAGCAGAAACCACCAGAAAAAGCAAGTCATCCATCTTTACAAACCTGTTGGAAGGTAATAGAAAACAAGAGAATTTCGGCATTCAATGTATTATTACGGTGATAAAGGTCTTTGCAACTGCCCACAAGGAATTCATTTGATCAAGACAAAAATGTAATGTCATTTCCAAATCCCAAAATTTTCTGTGCACAACAAAAGAAGTCCTATAGATGAATGACAGACACTATTCACCTTCATTGTATGGAATCTGATACAAAGAATGTGAAAGGTGACTTTTGTCTTCTACAGAAAAAAAATTATAAATTGGAATTAAGTCCTTCCAATGTTTCCAGGGTTAGGATTAGGGTTGGAATTAGGGTAACATAGGAAATACAGTAGGTTTAACCTTGGCAACATTCAGCAGTCAGCAGACGTGCCAGTATTTCGATGGTGCCGAGAGATAATGGTATCGGTCTTGCAGGTGTAATTTTACAATGGAAGAAATGTTCCTGGAGCTATGCCAACAATACTCCTGCATTTATGATGAGGGACTACCGCGACACAGTGAAAAAAGGCAAAATACAAAATATTTTACCTCAGTTCTCTTTGACAGTCCATACCATCATCTTCATGCAATCCAGATTTGTGTCCATTGTCAGGTTTTCTTTCTTTTTTGGGGTTTTCTGATGACAAGACAGGGCAAAACACATTGTTTGCTAGCCATTGTTTACGCTCATAGCACCTTCTGTCTTGTCCCGCACTGTATCGATGACAGCACATAAGGGTTAATGACGGCATGCGATGAATGCTCAGGTAGCATCGTATAGTCTGACATGTGTCCTGTTCACGACACAACAAGATTCATAACCGATGTCGTAACCGACAAAAAATATTGTGTAGTCTGAACGGGGCTTAACACTCTCAGGGTTAGTTGCATTAGTAATCAACAGTATTGCTACAATAAATGAACAATCTGACCATTTTGATGCTGAATGATTCAGTTGACTAAAAATAAAAATGTATATGGAAAAAAAACTTAAAGACATACGATTATTTATGCCAAGTTTATTTATAAAGTGCTTTTTACAATACAAATAGTCAAACTTAGGGTCAGACGAGGGCCACTATAAGAACCCCGACCCCTGACGTCCCCTGAATTTTTCCTGGGCTCAAAACTTATCACGGTTTTAGACTCAAAATGTTAGGTCATCTGATTAGTCTTTCTCAGATATATAGGAACTGCCTTGACTTGTATTCTAGTTAAGGGACTTAGCACGTGTCCAGATGATATCTTCTGCTAAAATGATCGTTTCTGTGTCCCAGATATTTGACTCTCCTCTCCAGTGTTGGGAAAGTTACTTTTAAAAGTAATGCATTACAATATTGCGTTACTCCCTAAAAAAGTAACTAATTACGTTGCTTAGTTACTTTTTATGGAAAGGAATGCGTTATGTTACTTTTGCGTTACTTTCGCGTTACTTTTTAAATATGAGCAGGGCTTAATTGTTTGTTTTTAATACAATAAGTTATATTTATAGCAAATATAAAAGCCTTTCAAAAGTGTAATGAATACACCTCAGACTGAAGGGCAGTAAATCACGTCTGTACAGAAGAACACAGGAGAAGTTCAACACTCTTCAGCAATTAAACACAATATTAGTTTATCTAAAGTCATGTTTGATTATTAGTATGATTGAACTGATCATCAAAGATCAGCAGCAAACACATCGGTTAATAAAATGAGATTAGATATATTTGTGTTGTTTAACATGTTTAATTATTGCAGGTTTGTGTCATATTCTGATGATAATTCATTTTGATGAATAGTGAATCTGTTTTTTGAGTGAGATGAATTAAAACACATTCACATTTAGTCTAGATTAGATCTACAGTAACATGTTCACACGGCGCACTCAGTCAATAAATGGAAAAAGTAACTCAGATATTTTCTATTAAATTAAAAAGTAATGCATTATTTTACTAGTTACTTGAAAAAAGTAATATTATTACGTAGCTCGCGTTACTTGTAATGCGTTACCCCCCCGACACTGCTCCTCTCTACCCTTTTGAGCTTTTCTCTGGATGCTTTAAAGCAAGCCTCAGCCAGGACGTTGTAGACAATGGTGAAGGCAGCAGTATACATTTCCTTTGAGCTGCCAGAGACCAGGATGTTACCAGTGTACTGCAGCAGGCAGGTATTTGGAGGGAGAGTGATACCTGCATTTACTATAACAAAGACGGCCGGGAATCTGTGAACCCTCGAGGGAACCCTGTACATGAATGCATTGGATCCACAAGCATAGTAGAAAAAAAGGAAACGTAAATCAATTACACGGTCACAAAAGCTGTCACTGGGGTGGTACTTTTTCAAAAAGTAAATTTTTACACCTTTTAGGTACTAAAAGTACTTTCTGAGAAGGTCCCACTGCAGTGACAGCTTTTGTACAGTTTTTTATAATGAAATACCTGCAACTCAATGGAATAGAATTTATAATGATCAGCACATTAAGTCAGTTTTTTGTCAAGTATCAGGTGCTATGAGCCATTGGGCTTCTTGACTGGATTGACTGGCATGTTGCATAAGGACTGAATCTAAACCACAATACCTTCAGGGCTCTGAAAAGGCTGCTTTTGAGGGGAAACGCCTTTCTCTATTTGTTTTTTCCCCTGGTTTTGTGTTCACATTTAGAACATGGCCAGAGTGTAGGCAGTGTCGAAGGCTGCCGCAGTGGAAAACACATACAGTACATAATTTAAAACATTTCACATTTGCTGCATTGATTTGAAGTCCGTGGGTAGAGAGCTTTCACTGACCTATGTGAATGAGGATTGACTATGACAGGCGCCATCTTGACAACTCTACCCGAGTTGTTCCTGACATCTCTCCTCTTCCTCTTCCAACTCTTCCTTCTTGAATTGAGAGAGAGAGAACAACTGGATAACAAAACCTTATTTATTTTATTTAATAATCTGTATGTTAAAGCAAGCCCCAAATGTTGGTTGGTTTCCTCACACATGACACGAAGGCCTGGGGTGGGCAGCCCTGGTCCTCAAGGTCAGCTGCCATGCAAAGTTTAGCTCCAACACTAATCAAACACACTTGAAAGTTTTCAGGATTACATGCAGGTGTGTTTGATTGGAGATTAAGCTAAACTCTGCAGGACAGCTGACCTCAAGTGCCAGAGCTGCCCACCCTGCGCCCAACAGTCACATGCTCTGTTTAGCTTGAAATGTTCAATCATTTCAATTAATTAATTCATTACAGTAATTTCAAAATGATCTTGACTTGTATAAATATCTCATTCAGACTTTGCTGAAATACTTGAAAAGCTCATCTGAATTGCAATATATCAATAAACTGGATACATACTGATCGATATTAGATGGATGAGGCTCAACAGTCACTGTGGCAGACAACTGTAGGTCACAGGCAATAAAACTAACTAGTTTCATGAGCTGATTTTTAGGATGACAATAATTCAGTATCATATAAATGAAGACAAATTGAAACAAGCTTACATCTACATGAAGGATGTAAAACAGCATCTTTACACTGGGAGACGACAGTCTGGACATCTTTGCTGGTCATTCTAGAATTTAATTTAACTTGCCCAACTAAAGTTATCCTGATATATCAGAATATATAGTGTTGAAGGGATAATGCCAAAACCCAGAAGACTAATTCGCCGCTGGTTCCTCAAGATTTTCCTATGGGGTTTTTCAATTTATGAGTCTGTGGTATAAAGTCTGTGGTAAACATAACTTGACGATACTTTAATATTTTTCTTTATAATGTAAAGTACACACCTTTATGGAAAAGGCGAATTTTAAAGCTGTTACATTTATTTAAAAAATATATTTATGTTTCTAGTAAGTAACTACATTTGTGGTGTGAATGTGTGCAGTTCAAGTTAAAGAACAAAACATTCACAAGTATTGTGAAGATATGTTAACCCCATTATACAAACCCATAGGAAACTCTAGTGGGAACCAGCAGCGAAGTAGTCTTCCAGGTTCTGACTTCATACCTGCACCATGCTGTTATTGCAGTAACACAACTGTCCACAACAAGAAAACAGACATAAGTCATACAAAGGCAAAGTCCAATGAAAAGTAAACATTTAACTTATTGTGGCAGCAGGACAACATCAATTGCCATTAGAAGATTTTCAGTCTGAAATGGATTCAATGACTCGATTTACATCAGTCTAAATAATCTGAAGGATTTACTCTCTTCTGTTTTATTTTATTTCAGTCACATTATTTTCTTTCAAATATCTGTAGTTTCTGATGCCCAAGTCCCTTCAAAGTTCCAACTCAGAAATATGAAATAGAGACAACCGCTGTAAACTGGACTGCACTAGAGAAGTGTCACACACAATTATGAACAACAGAATGCACACTAGAAAGAATGTTACCATGTTTATTTTATTTGATAATGCAATAACATTTACAATAAAAGATGTGTATCATCAGACATTCTTAGATGTTCCATATAATTCTTCCAAAGTCATGCTGTGATTTTTGTCACTTTCCACAGTGATTATACTTTTCCCGTTGTGTCACATTCACAATAAAAAATATTGTGTATCAGGTTTAGATGTGTCTTCTTGGATGTTTGATATTATTCTTCCAACGTGTCATTTTTGTCGCTTTTCACCGTGTGTACCTCTTTTTCCCATTGTTGTTCTAGCGTCGTATAAATTATTGTCAACCGTTTGTCGTCTTGTGTTCTTGAGCCACAGAATAGTCGAGAATAACATCTTATGAAAATATGAATCAAGCTACATACAGCTGAACCCAGTTTTCTCACGTCCAATATAGCAACACTAATACGGTAGATAGATAAAATGAGCGTCCGTGCGTTTTCAAATCGTCGCCTTTGTGTTACAGAGCCATTATATAGTTTAGAACTAAATATTTTAAATATCTTAACCATACTTTTTAGATTTGAAACTATTTTAAACACAGCTGAGCCCAGTTGTATCCAGCTAAAAACAAGATAACATGTCTGAATCATGTCGAATATAGTTGAACCGGTGTTGTATATATAAAAAATGTCCATCCAAGTTGTCTGCATGTTGTTGTCGTCTTGTTTTTCTGAGCCATTGCATAGCTGAGAACGATATCTTTTATATATCTGAACCAAGCAACTGAGAGCTGAAACTACTTCAAAAAAACTGAACCCCACTGTATCCAGCTAAGAACAGGATCCAAGCTAAATATCGCGAACCAATGTCGTAAATATATATAATGACCATAAAGACATCGAAAAAACTCCGGAGTCTTGAAAAAGACAAAGCCAGTGGGTTTACCATGGTCGATGATCCAGGTGTAGAGTCAACAATGGGCATATTTACCACAGTATATTTAAGTGAGGTACAAGACATACTGAAGAAAATTTCGACTTCTAAAAAAAGATAATAAAAAGGCATGAACCAACTCCAGGCTCTTTCTCTATCACGACACCAACCCAAAATGAGAAAGAGAAGGAAGTTCAGGTCAATATTACCTATATGCATGGGGTGTGTCTTCAAACTCAGATTTTCATTGCCCAGAGAAAAAAATTATCCATTGAAAAGTCATCAGGAGATCTCAGGAGATCTTACGTCAAATTGGACAAATTCCAGAAGACAAATTCAAGTCTTATTTTAATTTTCATCAAAGAAGGAACATTTATAAGAAATACGTTTCACATATTTGTTTCTGTATTCTTTTATCAAAGGTGCAAAATATGTTTTCCCTTCACTGAATTATCAAAATGTTTTTTGAAAGCACACACTTTATCTTCCATTTGGCAGAGATCAGTACGCACAATTTCCCTGTAAAGGTTTTAATGAAAAGTGCTCATCGCTGCCTGAGGTCAAACATTATTGTTGAGCTATAAATACAATGACTTTAATATAATTTGCCTCTCAGCTTGATTTGTGTACTCTGCTTCCCCTCCCTTTCATACTCCGGCTCTAGTTTGAGTTACAGCTATCAGTCACTATGCACTTCTGTGGAGTGCACCAACTGTAATACCATATCCACTATTTCTCTATATAAACAAACACATTCTATTGGGTTATTTGGATCATCATTCCTTGATTCCTTATACGCCAATAGTTAAATGTATTGGGTGAGAATTATATGGGATGATTTCAAAGTTATGTAAACCATGTATACATAACCAAGTTATGTAACCAAGTTATGTAAACTTTGTTTTCAAAGTTATGTAAACCAACACCTAAAATGGCTGTAATGAGGTGTGTCTGAACTGGGATCTTCGGGAAATGAATAAACAGACCTGTAGAACAGGTTTTTTTGGACATCGGTGCTTGTAACTGAACTGTGTTTTGTAACACTCTTTGTTGGAGGATTGTATCTAAAAATAAGATTGTGTTGGATAAACGGTTGAATCTTACTGCAGACAGTGAAAAAGGAGAATGAAAAGAATGATATAGGATACATGAGGATGATCTGAGCTGCTTTGTGCACAGAGTTCTCTCTCTCTCTCTCTCACACACACACACACACACACACACACACACACACACACACACACACAGAATAACAGTGCAAAACTAATTTGGTTTAGTTACAGTTTGATGATCTCCTTCCTTAATGCTCTTCAAGACGTTCTGGATGCTGACTATCACAGAAGCCTCTGTAGAGTTCCAGTGTACCTATATAGTGAACATCACTGAAACACAACAAGACACAATCACTTCATTCAAACATGCTGAGAAACACATTACGTGCCGAATCTTCTTTATAGCTCATCAAATACTGCTAAAGAAATGAATAACGAGGCAGATCTCGGTTTGGTCTGTACTTTGTTCTGTCCTATCAGGAGCAGAAACCACCAGAACCGTGAATACTCCATCTTTACAAACCTGTTGTAATAGAAAACAAGAGCATTTAGGCATTCTGCCCTCAAGGAACTAATTCATTCCAAATCACTAACATTTCTGTGCAACACAAAGTCCTTTAGAGGAATGACAACCTTAGTCACCATTCACTTTCATTGTGTGGAAAAAGTACAATAAACTTTCATTGTGTGCAAAGTACATAAATCGGTGACTTCACATTCTTTGAACTTCCACAGAAAAGAAAGATTGATATGAAGTCTCTCCAAAAAGTCAGTATAAGAGCCTTTACAAGGGAATGAACGCAATTTCAGTCACATGCACTGTCGCTTCTTTTCTACATCCATGCCAATGAAATGGATACGCTGTATTTTCCAGTAAAACACATTAAACACATCTCACATTAAAAACTGACTGCGGTCTAAAAATGTCATGAGCTGTGGTACAGGATGAAATCAGTTGCCATTAAAAGGGACTTTCCAATCCAAATGGTGTCAAACCTGCAAGTGTATGCTCTGAGGTTTGACACAAGGCCAATGACCAAAGTCCAGCAGCTCATCAGAGCATACAGCTGCATCAGTTTCTTCAGAGATTCCTCTCAAGTACACCAGATACAGATGTCAACTGGACCACACCAGAAGAGTCTCGCATTGAAGTGAATAAAACAATAGTTACCAGATTTCATTTATCTATCTAGTAGTTACAGCTTCGTAGGGCAGCAAAGTTTTGCAAGCCAAGGCAGTTAAATGCAAATGAATGTGAACACAGACCTCGGGGTATATACCAGCATTTTGACGTGTCTGCCCATCATCTGAACATGTGAGAACACTGAACCCATACTGCAACGGGAACATGTGTCAGCATTACGATGTGACCGTCTGCCATCTGAGCATGTGTGATGCAAAATATGCTTTTCCTTCACCAAACAGTCAATACAGTAATACACTCCAGCAAGCACTTTATATTACATTAGACAGAGATTAATATTCAAAACAAAGGACTCGTCACTGCCTGAGGTCTAACAAACTACAAATACAGTAACTTAAAGACTTGTGCTTGGAAACCTAACAAAACATCCAAGCGAAGAGAAAAGCATGACTGTGTTCTGTATGTGTATCTGTGTAACCCCCCCGACACGGGTCCGCACCAACTCACCGAGCGGGTCGCGAACCCGGGACTCCGGCGCGGGAGGCGGGCGCTCTAACAAGGAACGCCAAAGGCTACAGCCTCTAGCGTCAGTCGCTAGAGCGCCTCTTTTGAGGTCAGGGGAGTGAGGTTTACATACAGCCCTTACTGGCATACATCCGTTACACTCACCCCCCTAAACCTCACTCCCGTCCGGGTCACGGCACCAATGTAACTCCCCCGGGTCCACACTGCCACACTCGTCGGAGCGGGTCTCAACCCGGGATTCCGTGAGGAGGCGGGCGCTCTAACAAGGAACGCCAAAGGCTACAGCCTCTAGCGTCAGTCGCTAGAGCGCCTCTTTTTGAGGTCAGGAGAGTGAGGTTTTACACACAGCCCTTACTGGCATAGCTACATCCGTTACACTCACCCCCCTAAACCTCACTCTCGTCCGGGTCACGGCACCAATGTAACCCCCCCGACACGGGTCCGCACCAGCTCACCGAGCGGGTCGCGAACCCGGGACTCCGGTGCGGGAGGCGGGCGCTCT
>CM050420.1:28714618-28727118 GCA_027564155.1 Gymnocypris eckloni scoliostomus | reverse complement strand
TTTAGAAACACTGTCTGTTCTCACCTTCTGGAAGGCCAGAGTGGATTCGTCTCCGTACTGGTTCCGGAAATAATCATACATCCCGAAATCTGTCTGTCGTCCCAGCTGATCTCTGGACTTACAGTCCGGGATGCACTCGATAACACCACACTGAGAAAAACACCGGTCCTTCACATTAAACTACAACATCCAGACACGAGCGTCTTCTAAAGCTGCCGGCGTCAGACTCACGGTCATACGTTACACATCAGACCAGAGGCAGCACACAAACATAGACGGTGTAATAAAGTGAGTGAGTGAGATGTGTGTGTCTGTCCTTTCAGGTAATGATCATGCGCTGAGATTCACAATCAATAAACATGGGCTGTCCTGACGTCGTTTTTTATTAGTCATGAAGTTTAGCCAGAGAGAAATGTCCAGTAGCACAGTCACTATGGAGAACAAGACGTGTTTTTCTGTAGTTAGCAGAGGGATGGTTTGGACTAAATCAGACCAGGACAACCATGAAAGCATCGTAACAATATCAAACCTGACCATGCCTGAAATCAATGCTAAATGATAATTAAGAAATGGTGAAAAAACATGCCAGCCTGCACAACTAAAATGACATAATTCTTTAATTAAAAAATGTAAAACATTATATTAAATAAACAGTAAAACATGTAACATTAATAAAATAACTCACCCCTGGTGCTGTAGCTACTACTCTGTATGGAAAAACAAACAGGTCGAGTCCCACCAGCTGGAAAATATTCTTAAACAGACCGATGATCTGCAACGCCAACATATCCTGGAGAGAGAAAAACAGAGAAAATATTACAGAATCACTAAATCAAACTTTTTCCACTTAAATATGATTTTTTTTTTTTAAATCATACACTTTTTCCATTTCACAGATTTATTATGTCAGTTAACCCTTTAACCGTCACCCCCATTTTTGAGCATAGACATGAAAGTGTACAGCAAAAACAAAGCACTAGAATGGAAATATGAATCTGACACCTGTCTGCAGTCGTCTCCGACTTTAAAGATGGCCGCCTGCCAGCAGATCTTCTGTGCTTCTTCTCCACTCTGAGCTTCATCCAGCGAGTCCGAGCGACACAGCAAACCTACAAACACATACATAATAAAACAAATGATGACTTATTTTGATTAAAGCTTAATTTCTGCTACTTATTTACACATGGTCTTTTCGTTCTGTCATTTATTAGCATTTAAAAGACTTATTATTTAATTTTGTTCTTTCATGTATTTGTGTTTTGTTTGGTTTGTTTCCATCATGTGATAAAACACAGAAAAAGATAAGTGTCTTTATCTCTCACTATTTTATCTAACTTTGTTTTCCTTGTGAATCGCGAGATATAACTGATATTCTGAGAAATCAGAATTGTGAGAGACTCACCACTAAGGAAAAAAATACAATTATCTTTTATTTATTTTTTAATTCCACGCTGGCAAGATTTTAACTCAGAATTCTGACTTTCCTTGCAATTCCAAGATATCTCAACATTCTGAGAAGATAAAACAGACCTAGGCGGTGTTCACACTTGGCGTCTTTTTTGAAGCTGCCGGCGTCTGTTTTATATTATAATCCTATGGAGTAAACAGTGTTTTCAAAAAAGTCCTGAGCGCTTTTTAAAACGCCACTGCCGGCGTCTTTTTCAGCAGCTCTGAGCGTTTTTTCGAGTTGAAAAAAGTTCAACTTTTCTGAAAAAAACGCCCTACGTCAAGCGCCTTTTTGACAGCTGACCAATGACAAGCGAGTAGCGAGATCTGTCGTTTCCATAACAACAAGAATAAAAATGGAGAAGGTGCCGGTAGATAGACGTCGTTGTGAATCGACATTTTCTTTCCCGTTAACTTCAAAAGTCAACGTTTTACTCTTTCTTGACATTTCTGCAGCACAAAGCGCTAGGCTACTGTTGCAGCTGTTGCTATGCAACAAAAGACGCTCTCGGCTGCTATTTGTAACAGACGCTGACAGCTTTGTTTTTCATTAAAAAAGCGCTCGTCAATTTTTCTAGTCAAAAAAGACGCCAAGTGTACACAAGATATAAACTCAGAATTACAAGGAAAAAAAGTCAGAATTCTGAGATAAAAAAATGTATTATTATTCAGTGGTGGAAACCAGCTTCCAGTATTATTCCAGTATTGTGTTTTACTCTCATTCTGTCTGTGCTCTGCTATCTTCTTCAGGAATGACAGAATGATAATGATAATAGTCCGTGTACCCTCTTTCTCCAGTTCACTCACTCCACAGCGCTTCACCTTGAATTTGGCCAGATACGGCGCTTTAGCAGCACTGAGGAGGAAACACACACAGATGCGTGTTTTTACTGTGTATCAAACACACATAAGACCCTGTGTGAGCGCTGACCGTACCTCTGCATTGGTGTTCCTGATTTATAATCAATGTCCAGCACTATAGCTTCAGGGTTACTGGGCAGATAACAGCCTGAGAAACAGTCATTCAGATCATTAAAAGAGGCGGTAATATCAGCCACCGATCGGATTATGAAGAGATATTCAGACCTGGCTGGACTTTGATATCAGACAGGGCTCGCAGACACGCTCTCTTCCGCTCGTCACCTTTAGGAATCGGCCTGAAATATGAGAAACACAGGAGATTGAACATGAACATGGTGGAGAATCATGGAACCGGAGGTGCAGTAGATGAGATGTTCCAGTACTTTATAATGGCGGACACATTGATGATCTTGTTGAAGAAGTCAAACTCGCGCTGGTAGAAATCTTTAGCCGGACCCGAGAGAGAACCGATGATCTCCTCAACCAGCTGCTCCAGAAGATCCCCGATATCAGCTACAAAACACAAACACCACAGCAAACATCAGCCAAAAGCACCGGCTGGCAAGGCCATTTACATAGAGAACAATAACCACTGAAGTTTAGAAATCACTAACTCCAAATGAACAGCAGACTGCACAACTACTACAATAACAACACAATGGAAGTGGAATAATGTTCAGAACTATTCTTCCAGATGATGAACAATAAAACATTGACAGAATACATCCAACTTTAAAGTCTGTGATGAACTGGACGAAACTTCTGTATTGTGATGTACATCCAAGTGTAACAGATTATTGAAAAATGTAAATAATAATAATAAATATATAAATAAAACATTTTATTTCAGTTAGTTACCAAAGCAACATTTCTCATGATGTGCTAGAATAATGAGAACATTTTAATTAATATAGACATAAAAATATGACAAACACAACATTTATTATTTAAATTGTAATATGAACACTATGATTAAAATTAAACTACAAATAAAAACTCAAATATTAATGATGAATATTTCAAATTAACAAAATATAAATATTAAACTGAATATCAAAATATTAATTAAAAACTACACTATAAAATCTCAAGCTATATTTTCAATGATAAATCTGGTTATGTAATTTTTACAAATGAAACATATGCATGGGTGAATGGACAGGAGGAGCTACAATATACATTTAGAAAATACTTGTGAATTTCCATTTCATGCCAACTCTAAAAGCATTTCAAACTGCAGAACACTCAGAATAACCAGAACATTATTATTGGTTTGTGTGGATGCTAATATAGTTATCGCTCTTGGAGCAAACAGGCTTTAAAGCTCCTGATCGTGAAGAGCAGCTGTATTTACGGTCTTTCTGGTGTCCCTCCTCATCTGTGTAGATGTTAGTCTTCATGTTCCAGATGAACTGATGTGCCAGAAGCTGAGATTTCTGTGCCGCCCAGAGGATGTATTCTCTCACGTACCCCATCTACACAACAGTATTATTAGTGCACTCCCCTGACAGAGCAGAGGAAACCAAGAAATGCTACAATACAACATATGAATGATACTTACTAAAAACATTCAAATGATGCATGCATCTTCATTTATACCTTTTCAATTCTTAATCTGCACATGCAAATCATTTAGTTGGCTTTATTACGTTAAACGTCATACACACACGATACCTTATCATAACGGAGGGCCTGAACGATTTGTGGAATGTAAAACAGAATAGCATCCTGTTGAAAATATGAGAGAGAAATATGCATGAATAAAAGCACTCAAGCTGCTCTCGGATAAAGATGTATAATACATGTGTAACGTACGGGAGGGAAGGAGCGCAGGACTTTGACGCCGTACTGTGCGGTCAGCGGATGCGGCGGATACATGCTGGAGAAATACGAGAGTCCCGTGGGAGGATCAGCCGGAGCCCAACACAAGATATGACTCAACTCAGGAGAATCAGCGTCGATCGTGTGCCACGTCACCAGAAACTACACGTTTACATAGCATAGATGTACATATTTGAGTGAGAATTGATGCAATTATTATATTTATATTTAATAAACAAATAAATCATTCAAATACATTTTTAAATAACGTATAATGAATAATTAAATCAGACTACAATACAAAAAAATGTGATTAATATAACTTAATACATTTAGTCCCGGTTTCATAGACAGGCCTTAGCCTAAACCAGGATTATGCAATAGTTCAGTTCATTTTTATAAATATGCCTAGAAAATAACATTACTGAGGTGCATCTTAAGTCAAAACAAAGGCATGCGGATATATTTTAGGATCAGTCACTGCAAGTTTCTTTCAGTTGAAACAGATTTACATTTTAGTCCAGGACTAGGCTTAAGCCTCGTCTGTGAAACCGGGGATAGATTAATATACATTTAAAAAATATATATTTAATATGTTTTTTTTTTAGGTGAGGTCATTCACATTTTTACTTATTTATTTCTTTCATTGCAAATATTCATTTAATTTTAACCTAATATTTAAATGTCATTTTATTTATTTTAACCAATTCATTGAATTGGTTAAATGGTTAATGTATTTAACAAAATGGGTTTAAATAAATAAATCTAAGAGTATAGTACTAAAGAAATGTAATGTTTTCGAATATAGTACGAAAAAAATCCAACCTAATAGGAACTAAATATTTTACTGATATTTATAGTATGGATTTTTCATGGATCTTTATAGATGACAATCATTTGCCAAATATTTCATCATTGGTCATGCTGGGTTCTGGACGTTCACCTTCACAGCCTCAGGAACGTCACTGACGGCCCCCGGGTCCAGACGAACCAGCCGGGTCACTTCTGAGAAGATGGCTTCGGTGTTCTTGAACCTGGAGAATATTGTGAGGTAAGACTGGTAACATGTTTTATCTGTGCTTTCATGCATTGCTTGCAAACGTATCATTAATTCCTATCAGTTACAAAATATTATTCACTTGCCTATAAGGCCCTAAATGATTTATCTCCTGCGTACCTAATTAATCTTCTATCACGCTACAATCCAACCCGCTCCCTAAGGAACTAAACTCTGGACTCTTGTAGTACCTCGGATAGCAAAGTCCACTAAAGGAGGAAGAACTGTTTCATATCTGGCTCCTAAACTCTGGAATATCTTCCTGATAACGTTCGGGGTTCAGACACACTCTCTCTGTTTAAATCACATCTCTTTAGCCAAGCATTCATATAATGCATCCCATAATCTTGTACTGCAGGTATATCTGATCAAACACACATTATTATGCTTCAGCTTGGGTTGAACAGATCATTTTTGCTTGGATGGAACAACAGATACGCTAATTATGTCTCTATGTGTTTCTCTGATTCTGTATTAACATCCCGTGGTAACTAGAAATGTAAATTATATATATATATATATATATATATATATATACACACACTACATTCATTCCTGTAGCTCATTTTGAAAGTCTCTTCTGCTCACCAAGGCTGCCAATATTTGATAAAACATACAGTAATACAGTTTTCTATGTTAATATCTGTTAAAATAGAATTTATTTCTGTGATGCGCAGCTGTATTTTCAGCATCATTACTGCAGTCTTCAGTGTCACATGATCTTCAGAAATCATTATAATATACTGATTTGCTGCTCAAGAAACATCTCTGATTATTATCAATGTTGAAAACAGTCGTGCAGCACAATATTTTTTTATGCATTTATTTTTTTAGGATTCTTTGATAAATAGAAGGTTAATTAAAAAAAACAGTATTTATTTGAAATGCAACATTTTAAGTGTCTTTACTGTCACTTTTGATCAATTTCAAGTATTAATTTCTTTATAAAAACTAAATCTTTGGAACAATAGAGTACCTTGAATGCAATATAAGTCATAGAATACAATGTAAAGGTCTCACACGGAGTCCCTCACCTGGCCGGCAGCTGCAGGGCGAGGTACGGAGAGATGCTCCACGCTAGATTGACGTTGTCCTTCCACTGTTTCTCGGTCAGGCTGATGTACTTTGACCTCCAGTTGGTGATGCTGGTCTCCACAGACTGCTCCGCAGAGATCTGCAGCTCCTGGCTGCCCAGAGGATTGTACCAGATGGTCAGACGCTCCACCTCACCGGCCTAACAACACATACTCACACTGAGCCACATATTCATCTCACTAACATTTTACTAATCTGAGAACTACAATCTCACCAGCAGAGCCAGCAACAGCGTTCTGCGCTTCATGAAGTATTTATGCAGCTGAGTTCCTCTGTTCGTCTTCTTTGACAGACCTACAGGAGATTTAATATAAGAGAGCGTCAAACGATGAAGAAAATCTTGCTGTTATAATTGAGAGCGAATCGTCAGCAAAAAAAACATACAATGCAGTGAAACGTTTGGACACGTGTTTCTTCTCATGATCCTAAAAACCTAAAGCAGACCTAAAATGATAGCTGCAGGATGACTTAAAATCAATTAAATATTATGCTAAAACTTCAGATTAGGGAACACTACACTATTAACTAGTTGCTTATTAGCATGCATATTACTAACATATTAGCTTTTTATTATAATGCACACATTAATGCCTTATTCTGCATTACCATATTTTTGATAAATATTTTAGAGTTTATAGAGGGGAAACTCTTACATCTAATCTAAAGCATTACCATTATTACTTATATATTAAAATAATGTAATTTCAAAAGGAATGAAAATGCAAAAAAAACCTGAAATTCAGAACTATGATTAATTTTGTGATTACAGAACATATTCATTTATATATTAACACTATTCATTTAATTAATATTTAATTGTTAATTTAATTTATTACTTTACAATAAAATGTATACATTTTAATAATTAAAGATAATTTAATCAATTAAGATAATACAATATTATAGCATTTAATTACATGTTTAATAAATCAATAAACATTTCATAACTGATGAATTTTACAACATTAACACATATTTTCCTGTTTATTCCTGTGAAGCAATGAAACCATTTGTACTATCTGCTATAGGTATCACTGGTGCCGCTCTTCTGGGGCTAACGTCACCTCTATCGGATCGACAGCAGTTCGTTAGAAAAGATCTCACACTGTCACTATTTCCCGTGGTGTACCCCAAGGTTCTGTACTTGGTCCACTCTTATTTCTCATTTACGCACTGCCACTGGGTTAGACCATCAGACGTTATGGCCTCAATTTTCATAGTTACGCTGATGATATTCAAATCTATTTTACGGTTCAACCCAATTAAATTTGCCCACCCCTTTCTATTGTTTCCTGTCTTCAAGAACTTAAAACCTGGATGTCAGATAACTTTTTACCACTAAATGCAGACAAAACTGAAATCCTGCTTGTTGGCCCTAAATCACAGAGCTCCTCCCTGCATGACATCTTCATAGATATCGATGGGTTGTTTGACTCTGCGTTATGCTTTGATTCACATATTGGTCAGATTGTTAAATCAAGCTTTTACCAATTGCAGAATATTGTGCGTATACGTCCCTCACTTAATTTTGGAGACGCTGAAACTATTATCCATGGTTTTATAACCTCCAGATTGGATTACAGTAACTCCTTTATAGCGGCTTAACTGCCAAAGTTATTAATAGTCTCCAAATGGTACGAAACTCTGCTGTTCCAGCCCTTACATTTTTTAAATAAAAAATCTGCACACATAACTCCCATCCTTCAACTTCACTGGCTTCCGGTGGCCAAAAGTATTCAGTTCAAACTCTTAGTTTTAGTTTACAAGGCCCATTTGGCCCTAGACTCTCAGATCTAGCAAGGATAACTTGCTTGTTGTGCCCAAGTATAAACTCTCTACGGTGGGTGGTAGGGCGTTCTGTATTATAGGCCCTAAGCTATGGAATAAGCTTCCCTATAATATTCGTGCAGCCTCCTCTCTCCAGACCTTTAAGTCTCAACTTAAAGCTCATCTATTCACTTAATTCTCTAAATAACTAATTTACCTCTCTGCTTCTCAACTTCTGTCTGTATGACACATGACCACCTTCTTGACATAATTGATGTTCATCATATGATTGCATGACCTCGTGTTGTTAATTATCTGTAGTTCTTTGTCGTCCACACTTGTTTGTCTGATTATCTAGTGTATTTTGTTTGCAAATGGCTTGTATTATTTTGTAAAGCGTCCTTGGGTTCTTGAAAAGCGCTATTAAAAAAACATTATTATATTTATTATTGTTACTGTATAAAGTGCTATAGAAATAAATGTTTTGATGCATGTCACATGTTTGAATTCCTGCATCATTCCCTGATTTCCATTTGCGTTACTGAGTTAATCACTGTTAATCTAACACATGGGAAATAATCCCAATACAGAATGTGTTTAAATGTCTGACTGCAGCGTATTTTATTTATTTTAGTATGAAGACAAAGAGAAGGAAAGATGTCATAATATCAGTGAGTATTAAATATTCTCCTGTCCCCTTTGCACTTACAAACAGAAATCCCAAAGTCCTAAACATGACATAAATGGAGAAACTAAAGGCTGTGTGAGGACCTGATTTCTTGGAGAGCGTGGAGACGCCGCTGGACAGCGGGTATGTGTTGATCCAGCCCTGTGTGGCCGGCTGTCTGGAGCCCATAGCCACGTCCAGACTGCTCCTGGAGTCCGTCCCCGCCATCACCGACAGACTGTTCACCGACACGTCCTGAGGATCTGACACAACATCAGCACCATCAGCATCAGCGTCATCGTATGCATACAACACAAGAACCAGTAAATCAAACGCTGTTCATCGTCATCGTATACATACACCACAAGAACCAGTAAATCAAACGCTGTTCATCGTCGCCATACATACATACACAAGAACCAGTAAAATCAAATGCTGTTCATCGTCATCGTATACATACAACACAAGAACCAGTAAATCAAACGCTGTTCAGCGTCATCGTATACATACACCACAAGAACCAGTAAATCAAACGCTGTTCATCGTCATCGTATACATACAACACAAGAACCAGTAAATCAAACGCTGTTCATCGTCATCGTATACATACAACACAAGAACCAGTAAATCAAACGCTGTTCATCGTATACATACAACACAAGAACCAGTAAATCAAACGCTGTTCATCGTCATCGTATACATACAACACAAGAACCAGTAAATCAAACGCTGTTCACCGTCATCGTATACATACACCACAAGAACCAGTAAATCAAACGCTGTTCATCGTCATCGTATACATACACCACAAGAACCAGTAAATCAAACGCTGTTCATCGCCATCGATACATACACCACAAGAACCAGTAAATCAAACGCTGTTCATCGTCATCGTATACATACACCACAAGAACCAGTAAATCAAACGCTGTTCATCGTCATCGTATACATACACCACAAGAACCAGTAAATCAAACGCTGTTCATCGTCATCGTATACATACACCACAAGAACCAGTAAATCAAACGCTGTTCATCGTCATCGTATACATACAACACAAGAACCAGTAAATCAAACGCTGTTCATCGTCATCGTATACATACAACACAAGAACCAGTAAATCAAACGCTGTTCATCGTCATCGTATACATACACCACAAGAACCAGTAAATCAAACGCTGTTCTGTTCCCACAAGAACCAGTAAATCAAACGCTGTTCATCGCCATCGATACATACAACAACAAGAACCAGTAAATCAAACGCTGTTCATCGTCGCCATCGTATACATACAACCACAAGAACCAGTAAATCAAACGCTGTTCATCGCGCCATCGTATACATACACCACAAGAACCAGTAAATCAAACGCTGTTCATCGTCATCGTATACATACAACACAAGAACCAGTAAATCAAACTCTGTTCATCGTCATCGTATACATACAACACAAGAACCAGTAAATCAAACGCTGTTCATCGTCATCGTATACATACAACACAAGAACCAGTAAATCAAACGCTGTTCATCGTCATCGTATACATACACCACAAGAACCAGTAAATCAAACGCTGTTCATCATCGCCATATACATACACCACAAGAACCAGTAAATCAAACGCTGTTCATCGTCATCGTATACATACAACACAAGAACCAGTAAATCAAACGCTGTTCATCGTATACATACACCACAAGAACCAGTAAATCAAACGCTGTTCATCGTCGCCGTATACATACACCACAAGAACCAGTAAATCAAACGCTGTTCATCGTCATCGTATACATACAACACAAGAACCAGTAAATCAAACGCTGTTCATTCGCCATACATACATACAACACAAGAACCAGTAAATCAAACGCTGTTCATCGTCATCGTATACATACACCACAAGAACCAGTAAATCAAACGCTGTTCATCGTATACATACAACACAAGAACCAGTAAATCAAACGCTGTTCATCGTCATCGTATACATACAACACAAGAACCAGTAAATCAAACGCTGTTCATCGTCATCGTATACATACAACACAAGAACCAGTAAATCAAACGCTGTTCATCGTCGCCGTATACATCACAAGAACCAGTAAATCAAACGCTGTTCATCGCCATCGTATACATACACACCACAAGAACCAGTAAATCAAACGCTGTTCATCGTCATCGTATACATACAACACAAGAACCAGTAAATCAAACGCTGTTCATCGTATACATACACCACAAGAACCAGTAAATCAAACGCTGTTCATCGTCATCGTATACATACAACACAAGAACCAGTAAATCAAACGCTGTTCATCGTCATCGTATACATACAACACAAGAACCAGTAAATCAAACGCTGTTCATCGTCATCGTATACATACACCACAAGAACCAGTAAATCAAACGCTGTTCATCGTATACATACAACACAAGAACCAGTAAATCAAACGCTGTTCATCGTCATCGTATACATACACCACAAGAACCAGTAAATCAAACTCTGTTCATCGTCATCGTATACATACACCACAAGAACCAGTAAATCAAACGCTGTTCATCGTCATCGTATACATACAACACAAGAACCAGTAAATCAAACGCTGTTCACCGTCATCGTATACATACACCACAAGAACCAGTAAATCAAACGCTGTTCATCGTCATCGTATACATACAACACAAGAACCAGTAAATCAAACGCTGTTCATCGTCATCGTATACATACAACACAAGAACCAGTAAATCAAACGCTGTTCATCGTATACATACACCACAAGAACCAGTAAATCAAACGCTGTTCATCATCATCGCCGTATACATACACCACAAGAACCAGTAAATCAAACGCTGTTCATCGTCGTATACATACAACACAAGAACCAGTAAATCAAACGCTGTTCATCATCATCGTATACATACAACACAAGAACCAGTAAATCAAACTCTGTTCATCGTCATCGTATACATACACCACAAGAACCAGTAAATCAAACGCTGTTCATCGTCATCGTATACATACAACACAAGAACCAGTAAATCAAACGCTGTTCATCGTATACATACACCACAAGAACCAGTAAATCAAACGCTGTTCATCGTCATCGTATACATACAACACAAGAACCAGTAAATCAAACGCTGTTCACCGTCATCGTATACATACAACACAAGAACCAGTAAATCAAACGCTGTTCATCGTCATCGACATACACCACAAGAACCAGTAAATCAAACGCTGTTCATCGTCCATCGTATACATACAACACAAGAACCAGTAAATCAAACGCTGTTCATCGTCATCGTATACATACACCACAAGAACCAGTAAATCAAACACTGTTCATCGTCATCGTATACATACAACACAAGAACCAGTAAATCAAACGCTGTTCATCGTCATCGTATACATACAACACAAGAACCAGTAAATCAAACGCTGTTCACCGTCATCGTATACATACAACACAAGAACCAGTAAATCAAACACTGTTCATCGTCATCGTATACATACAACACAAGAACCAGTAAATCAAACACTGTTCATCGTCATCGTATACATACAACACAGGAACCAGTAAATCAAACGCTGTTCATCGTCATCGTATACATACACCACAAGAACCAGTAAATCAAACGCTGTTCATCGTCATCGTATACATACACCACAAGAACCAGTAAATCAAACGCTGTTCATCGTCATCGTATACATACACCACAAGAACCAGTAAATCAAATGCTGTTCATGCAGAACCGGGAGGAACTGTCAGAGTTGTTGAGGTAACATACACTTAAA
>CM050420.1:28674618-28709618 GCA_027564155.1 Gymnocypris eckloni scoliostomus | reverse complement strand
TCCCATTCTGAGACAGAGACGTGTGTGTGTCACTCAAACATGACCTGCATTCAAAACGGTCCATGTGATCGACTGGGCGCTACCTTTAGTGCTAATGAGCAGCGCGGTCATCTTGAACATGTTCTGCATAAATGCGTCCGAGTCTTTGGCGTCCAGAGCGTCACTCATTTGAGAAACCATCAGTTTGCTGAGGTTTGAATCGCTGTGTGTCACTTCAGCAAACTGCAGCATCCCGGAAACCTTAATACATCATATTTTGAAAATATTGACATGTATATATTTATATTCATATAATTTACATTATATATAAATATATTTAATATATAAACATAATATTTTCTTAAATATATGAATACATGTGTGTATTTATATATACATAATAAATATACACAGTACACACACATATACTATGTATACAATAACTTTTATTTTGGATGTGATTAATCGCGAAAACTCTGAACTCGCACATGAATGTAATAGTCAAATGTTCAACAAAATGAGCAGAAAAAACACTTTCTGAAATAAAATAAAGTGCTATGTTACTTTGCATAGCGTTTTAGTCATGTTTTCCCGGCAGCTGGGATTCAACGATGCATAAAGAATTCTGGAAGAGGTTTGCTCCTCTACCTTTCTCACGCTGGCTTAGAAACGTATATGACGTCATCTAATACAGCGCGCGCAGAACGATCGTTGTATGACATCAAAGCACCAAGATGGCTCCACATGCTTTCGAATCGCTCTCGCGGTACTCTGATGTCATACACTGATCGTACGCGCTGATCATACGCGCTGATGCTCCAAGTCCAACACACATACATTTCACCTTCTGTTGGAAGTATAAAGCGCTAACTTATCCCCACCACCTCTTAGAGAAAAATTAAATAATGGAATAAAAATCGATTCTGAGATAAACCAATCGATTTTTAATTGTTTTAAAAAGAATTGCGCAATTTTTTTTTCTCTCACCCCTATTGCCCACTGACAAAGAAATGTTCAGTCTATCATTTTAATGGTAGGTTTATTTGAACAGTGAGAGACAGAATAACAACAACAAAATCCAGAAAAACGCATTTCAAAAAAGTTATAAATTGATTTGTATTTCAATGAGTGAAATAAGTATTTGACCCCTTCGCAAAACATGACTTAGTACTTGGTGGCAAAACCCTTGTTGGCAATCACAGAGGTCAGACATTTCTTGTAGCTGGCCGCCAGGTTTGCACACATCTCAGGAGGGATTCTGTCCCACTCCTCTCTGCAGATTCTCTCCAAGTCATTAAGGTTTTGAGGCTGACGTTTGGCAACTCGAACCTTCAGCTCTCTCCACAGATTTTCTATGGGATGAAGGTCTGAAGACTGGTTAGGCCACTCCAGGACCTTAATGTGCTTCTTGACCCACTCCTTTGTTGCCTTGGCAGTGTGTTTTGGGTCATTGTCATGCTGGAATACACATCCACGACCCATTTTCAATGCCCTGGCTTGTTTCAATGCCCTGACGGTACATGGCCCCGTGCATCGTCCCTTTGATGCAGTGCAGTTGTCCTGTCCCCTTAGCAGAAAAACACCCCAAAGCATAATGTTTCCACCTCCATGTTTGACGGTGGGGATGGTGTTCTTGGGGTCATAGGCAGCATTCCTCCTCTTCCAAACACGGCGAGTTGAGTTGATGCCAAAGAGCTGGATTTTGGTCTCATCTGACCACAACACTTTCACCCAGTTCTCCTCTGAATCATTGGCACACTTCAGACGGGCTGTACATGTGCTTTCTTGAGCAGGGGGAGCTTGCGGGCGCCTTCACGGCGTAGTGTGTTACCAATTGTGTTCTTGGTGACTATGGTCCCAGCTGCGTTGAGATCATTGACAAGATCTTCCCGTGTAGTTCTGAGCTGATTCCTCACCGCTCTCATGATCATTGAGACTCCACGAGGAGAGATCTTGCATGAAGCCCCAGACCGAGGGAGATTGACAGTTATTTTGTGTTTCTTCCATTCGTGAATAATCACACCAACTGTTGTCACCTTCTCACCAAGCTGCTTGGCGATGGTCTTGCAGGCCATTCCAGCCTTGTATAGGTCTACAATCTTAGGTCTACAATCTTAATCTCAGCTCGTTACCTGTATAAGAGACACCTGGGAGCCAGAAATCTTGCTGATTGATAGCGGATCAAATACATATTTCACTCATTAACAAGCAAATCAATTTTTTTTAAATGTGTTTTTCTAGATTTTTTTGTTGTTATTCTGTCTCTCACTGTTCAAATAAACCTACATTAAAATGATAGACTGATCATTTCTTTGTCAGTGGGCAAACATACAAAATCAGCAGGGGATCAGATATTTTCTTCTTTCTTTCTTTTAATGTTTGGTGAAATATGTTCTTGTCATGATTGGTGAGATTCACTCATAAACACCCTACTGAAGCGTTTACCTCTCCAGTGTAGCGATTTCGCAGGTTGAGCGACGCCATGAAGTTGGAGTAGTCCTTCTTCACGCAGGTGGGCCGCTCCGTCAGCTGGGTAACCTGGGAATGATGGAAACTGACCAGTTAAAACATTACTGATTACATTTCTGACTACAATACATCCATTCATCTATAAAGACAAACTCTTATGAGCATCAGCAGGAGCTGGCCGCTCTCCTGCTATGATAACTACATATACTGTAAATGCATACTGGTTTATAAAAGACAAATGAGTTACAGACGGAGCCAACGAAAGAAGCGAGGACAACAGTAACAGAACCAACCTGAGGAAACGCTGCCTGTGGCGAGGGGGAGGAGCACACGACAGGCCACACCCACCAACCCACCGCCAGCCAATCACAGCATGCACACAGATGAGTTAGCAGCCAGCGGTTAGCAGAGACGCAATGATGTAACGGCACAAATAAAGTGAATGACAAAATAATGCCCAGTGCACATTTACTATACACATGACATTATGCAAAATAGTGCAAAGCATGCAAAAAACATGTTTGAAAGGACCAAAAAATAACAAGACAAATGAGAGGTAAATTCTTATGAACACAACAGTGCTAATGAATATTCATAAAGCATGATTGCAGGAATAATCAATATCACACAGCTGAAATGCAGTGAGTGTGTTATCTGAAATATCGGGTTAGTTTGAAGCTGTATATTGTGAAAAGCATCATTTGTGTAACAAATACACAATACACAGTTTCCAAGCAGCATTACAGCAATTCATTCTGTTAATGACCTTAAACACCAGTGAAGTGCAGTAAATTAATAAATATATACACATTTAAATTCATAATAATTGCATGCATAAATACATGCATATTAATATAAAAATATATACTTAAAAAAAATAAGAATGAGACTTTTTACATTTAGATTTGTGCACTTATGCTTAATTTTCAAAAATTGTCAGTACATAAATAAATGCAATAAATAAATATAAATTAATTTAAATCTTTTGATATTTAGATTTTTATAAAAGTCTGCTTAATTGTCAAAAAGAACGAAATAATGTATATATAAGTGCATAAATGCATGTACAAATAAATGCATATTATACAAATATATTAATATCAAAATAGATATGAATATATCAATAATAAAATATATTAATATTAAATTATTAATACTTTTTATACATTTATAATTGTGTATGCTTAATGTCCAAAATAATGCAACAATGCATAAACAACTGCATGTATAAATAAATGCATAAATGCATTAATATAAACAATTTGTGTGTTCACATGATGCACATATTCAGATGTTCAGTTCGAGAGGTTTTGGATGTAGTGAATGTAGTGGATTTGATTGGGCATGAGGAATAAATCAGTAGCTTTACTAAAGACTTCTTACAAAACAATCGATGATTTTATTCTGATCCGCTAAAGACTCGCTACCGTCTTACCTTAATCTGGCCAAAAACCTCAGTTACCCTCTCAGAAACCATCTACCGTAAGACACAGCACTGGTTAGCATCAGGACGTGTGTCTGTGACAGGGACTCTGTGTTTCTCACCCCTAGAGTTGTGCTCTGACGGTTGTATCCCGCGAAGCTGAGAATGCTCTCGGTAGCCATCGCCAAACCCGTGTGCTGAGACAAACCCGACAGCCAGATCTGATGCTTGTTCAGATACTCCTGAGACACACAACAAAGTGTCTTTTTAAATACTTGTATTTATCAGGGATGCATTAAATTGATCAAAAGTGAGAGTAAAGACATTTGTGAACCTGGAACACAAAACCAGTCATAAGGGTAATTTTATTGAAATTTAGATGTATACATAATGTGAAAGCGGAGTAAATAATATTTCCATTGATGTATTGTTTGTTATGATAGGACGATATTTGGCTGAGATACAACCGTTTTAAAATCTGGAATCTGAGGGTGCAAAAAAATCTAAATATTGAGAAAATCATCTTTAAAGTTGTTCAAATGAAGTTCTTAGCAATGCTGCTTAATTAATCAGAAATTAAGTTTATATATACAATGTATAAAATAATCATGTAAACATATTAATTGGAACATAATGATCTTAATATCCTAATGATTTTTGGCATAAAATAAAATCTATAATTTTATTATTTTATTATATTGTTGGCTATTCCTACAAATATACCTGTGCTGCTTATGACTGCTTTTGTGCTCCAGGGACACATTTATCATAATACAAAAGATTTATATTTCAAATAAAAATTGTTCTTCTGAACTTTCTATTCATCAAAGAATCCTGAAAAATAAAATGTATCAGTTTCCACAAAAATATTGTGCAGCACAACGGTTTTCAACATTGATAATAATCAGAGATGTTTCTTAAGCAGAAAATCATTATATTATGATTTCTGAAGATCATGTGACACTGAACACTGGAGTAATGATGCTGAAAATACAGCTGCGCATCACAGAAATAAATTAAATGTTACTCTATATTCACACAGAAAACAGTTATTTTAAATTACAATAATGTCAAATTTTTTACTGTACGTTTGAGAAAATAAATGCAGCCTTGAACAGAAGAGACTTCCTTTGTAAAACATTAAAAATCTTACAGACCAAAACTTTTGAACATGATTAACATATTCATAAACCTTACTATTTACACGGCACTCAAACAACACCGTAATATTACAACAGCGGACTGATTTCCAGGATGACTCAAACTAACACTGCGTCCGATTCACATCCAATCATTGGCCAAAGGAGCCCCGATGACAAACTATTTCTGGTGGAAGTAAACATCTGTGCTTGATTTTTGAGGCTAGTATTACCCACAAATCCATCTGCCAGTTATAAAATTAAAAATAAATAAACAAAAACTAGAAATGTGTAGTTGAAGCTGCAACAGCAGTTTGTAACCAAACATATGATTTTCTTTTTTAATTCGGATTAATTTACCGACGTGCAAACATTACATAGAGGTTGCTGAATATGCTTTACCAGTGAAATGTATTATTAATACAAATACGATTAATTATAACATATTTTTCATTAAAGTTAGCTTTTTTCCCAACAGAGAAGATGGGACTGAAAAAGATGGATCAAGTCAAAGTCACATCTGCGTTTAAAACAACAGAGTTGCACCTGCTGTACAACAAATACAATACAACAAAAAGAGAGAAAAAAAAGAGGCAACAGAGAGAGAGAGATTATTCAAAAGCCAGGGAGAACAAATAAGATTTAGAGAGCAGACTTAAAACTAGCTAGTGAAGGAGATCACAAGGCAGACTATTCCAAAGTTTCGGGGCTGCAGAAAGAAACTGATTACTGGACCTAAGAGCTCTTTGAGGAGAGTAAGCAATCAGAAGGTCACTGATATATTTTGGTGCAATATATTTGCATCCATATTTTATCGTGAATACCACACCTCAGACTCAAAGCACACACTTTTAGTGCACAGTATGTGACTTCTACCGACCTGGAGATGAGATTTGGTAACTGAAGCGGCCCATTTCATGGCCTCCTTCAAGATCTCTCCACAGCGGGCGGCAAAGTCCTTCACGATGCTCTGGACAAACAAACACAAAGCATTTGAAAACACGACAGAGTCTGTAGGATGTCCAACATGGTCTTCAAAACCCTTCCACTCCACAGAAGATGAGGAAACCTAGAGGACAGAGACTTTTAGTCTAATTGTATGTGACTATACAACAACAATAACAATAATGATAATAGATTGCACTGAATTTAATGTACACTATTTGTTTATTCGTAACTGCCATTTTAATCTTAACTAATAATCTTTCTTTGCTTTTATTGTTGTGATTATTTTAGAACGATTTTAATTTCTACTATGTAAAGCAATTAACCATATTACCATTGCACATAATGTGCTATTTAAATTAATTAGCCTTGCCTAATAATTACTACAACTACTGCTAATAATGATAATTATTATTATATATTATTATTAGTTGCTATTGTTGTTGTTTTTCCAACAGCAACTATAATTAATGTAATTTGTTAAATTAAATAAATACATTTAACTATAGAAATACTACTAATGTGATTAAAATACTAAAATTAGTATTCAGTATTATTATTATTATTGCTGTTAAATTACCATAAAAAACTATTTTTATTATTGTTGCTCCGTTGAATTATAAAAGAGGAATACTGTAAATAAATATTTTATTATAGCAATAGTATTAATGTAATAAAAATACTACAAAAGATTAATTAAAATGATATTATTGATTGTAATATAGTATGATAGTAATATTCCTCTTTGTGTGTTTTGAAATTACAAAAATTAAGTCAATAAATAAATATTTTATTATAGCAATAATACTACGGTTATAAAAAACAGAAAAGCTAAAAATATATAATATAAAAATATTACATTATTTTACAGAACAACAGTAAAATGTAAATATTAATATTTATGTCTTCTTTCAAACATTAAACAGGAGGTTTTATTTTGGTGGAAAACTGCAGGAAGACCTTAAATATCTTTCATAAATAATATTTATATATGATTCTCATTACAAGTGGGAAGATTAGTGCTGCATTTGTGTTTATAAATGCAAGTTACAAGCGCCTTCAGACTTCATGTGGCACTCTATACTCTAATAACCATAACACAAGCACAAAGAGTGCAAGGAATATACAGATATTGGGTGAAATTGTTCAGGTTACATCATAAGTGATGTTATTAATATGCCGTCTCGGTAGGGAGTAAGAGAATGAATTGTACGTCTCGGCGAGTCCTGAGAGGTATTTATCCGCCACCCTGCGGATCCTCTTGTGGGTGTGGTTAAAGTTGACCAATAGGAATTGAGCGTGGCGCTCCAGCTCCTCCTCGTGCTCTTTAGTCTTGGGCTGGAACAGGAAGCAAAGCCATTATCAATAACGAGCGATTAATAATGCATTTGTTTCAGCACTGAGAGATCCTTCAAAGGCTCGACTCACTTTCTCAGCCATCATCTGCAGGAAAACCTCAAAGACTTTATCACCCACACAAATCACACACAGCATCATGCCTGCGTACGGAGAGAGAGAGAGGGAGAGGAGAGAGAGAGAGAGAGAGAGAGAGAGAGAGAGAGAGAGAGAGAGAGAGAGAGAGAGAGAGAGAGGTGAGAGAGAGGTGAGAGAGGTGAGAGGTGAGAGAGTGAGAGACAGAGTGAGAGACAGGTGAGAGATTGAGACAGGTGGAGAGAGAGAGAGAGAGAGAGAGAGAGGTGAGGTGAGAGAGGTGAGGTGAGGTGGGAGAGACAGAGACAGAGAGAGATGAGAGAGAGAGACAGACAGGTGAGGTAGAGACAGAGAGAGAGAGAGAGAGAGAGAGAGAGAGACAGAGAGACAGAGAGACAGAGAGAGAGAGAGAGAGAGACGAGAGTTAGAGGTGAGAGAGTGAGAGAGTGAGAGAGTGAGAGAGAGAGAGAGAGAGACAGAGACAGACAGAGACAGAGAGAGAGAGAGAGAGACAGAGAGAGAGAAAGATGATTTGCAGTGATATTGCTTTGACACAATTAAGCAGCAGAAGAGTGTTTTTTTATTTGGCCATGAAGCTTCCTAAAGATCATGTGATCAGTTTGTTTCATGATCATGTTTGAACATTTGGAGGTTAAATCATACAAGTTTAAAATATTTTTTAATTTGTTTTATAATCTAGTAGTTGAAAATCTAATAACTTGCATTAACATTTATGACTTACAAAAGAGGAACAAATGCAATTTCTCAAAGAGCCAAACATATTTTAGTTTACTTCTTATAGTTAATATTTTGAATTTACTAAATCAAAACCTAAATAAATGTTTAAGTCATATTGTGATTAGTTTCACAATCTTTCCTCGGATGGGTTAAGACAGATGAGTCAGTGTCAAGAGATTGCATTACTTATATCATATTCATATCGGTTCAAAACTCAGATTTAAATATTTTTTTTTGCATAATCACACAAAAATATTCATAGGAATCTCTATTCTGCATTTCTCATATCAAAATATTGCAGTAAAAAATAATGTAGCTAAATATCACCGTTTATTGTCATATTGTTACATATTAATATATACGATTCTTCATGTACATTTAGTGAAAAGCATGCTTCGTATAATTGCTTCTTGCAAACAGTTCTGCTGAGTTTCTGACCTGATTTGTCTTTCTGGATGGCCTTGTCCTCACAGTATCTGAACATCACCTGGAAGCGGTCGGCATCGTTCGAGTGCAACATCCTGAGGAAGAGAATGAGACATTAAATCAGCACAATGAGAGGAGCGCTTTCACTGAAAGTCAGAAAGAGAGGAACCTCATATACTCCAGCCGGTACACAGACAGCAGGTACGTGCACATGGCGAAGTCCAGCTTATTGATGAGGGCGGCGGCTTCAGGTGACGGATCCAACAAATTAATGATGGTGCCGCGCAGTTCACTTAGCTCCGCCTTCAAAAACCAGATCGGTAACAGTTTAATTTGACATTGCACTAACTTTCTGTAACTCCATGTCATTAGAGAATTAACATTTAATCTGCTTAATATCAGCTCACACTTTAATTTGATGGACATTCTGTTAACTATAAGTACATGTCAACTTATTCTACTAACCTTACAGTCTACTAACTATAAGAAGTAACTTTGCAAAAACATGTCAGATAACTTTTATTAGAGTGTCTAAAGTGGACAATTGAAATAAAGTGTAACCAGAATATTTGTAACAAACAAAACAAGGACTGGGTTCAGTATGGCACACTAGTATAAACTATATACTGCTTGTCATTTAATCAAATTGCATGTAAAACAATATGCAAGTAGTTTGCAGCATCGATCGAAGTCATATGATTGAAACACGTTGCATGTTCAGTCAATGACATCCAGTTCATTTCTAAGAAATACATTTGGTTGCTTTGCATTTTGTTAATCATTTTTCTTATAAAACTGTTGAGCGTTCAATCAAATAAGTCAATAAGCTAAAAATATATATATACAGACAGGCAGCTAAAATTTTTAATTTGTTTTATCATCTAGCAAGTGACAATTATGTATCTATTAATGTACATTAACGTTTATGCATTAATCCCAAAAGAGGAACAAAAGCAATTTGTCAAAGAGTCAAACATATTCATTATATATATATATATATATATATATATTTATATTTTTTGTAACATCATGAGATATATATATATATATATATATATAAATAATGGCAGGTTTGTTAGAAAACCTAAAACAGCAGCACATCTGATTTGTGACGCACAAACACTGCACTTTCACATGCAACTTTAACACTTAGAGATAACAGTATTATAGATTTTTGACTTAAAGGGATAGTTCACACAAAAAAATGAAAATTCTGGCATCTCAAGTTGTTTTGGAGTTTCTTCTTCTCCGCACATAAGAAGATATACGGAAGAATGTTGTTAACCAAACAGTTGACGGTAGCCACTGACTTCCATAGCATGGAAAACACAAATACTATGGAAGTCAATGGCTACCATCAACTGTTTGGTTGCCAACATTCTACAAAATATCTTCTTTTGTGCTCAGCAGAAGAAACTAATTCATACAGGTCTGAAATAAATTGAGGTTGAGCAAATGATTTCTATTTTTGTGTGAACTGTCCCTCGAACACCTGGCAGGTGTAAATCAACACAGACGGTGAGAGATCGATCGCTGGGATACCGGAGTAACCGTGTCGTTCTTCAGAGCTGAGTTGTACTGGAGTTCTGAGCGCAGTGGTTCTCCGCTGGGGAACGTGAGCAGCGGAGATTTAGTGGCGATTTCACACACTCCCTCGTACCATTCCTCAGGCCACAGACCTAACACACACACGGACACAATCCTGTAGAAATAATCTCAGAAAGAACAGCTCAGCTTATGAGATCACAAGACTGTGCATGTGGTGAATGCATGTCAGTAATGCTAACGATTCTTACCAGAGCCTTCCACAGCAAACCCCATGACCACCGAATAGAGCCAGAAATCTCGAAACAGCTTCTGAAGGCGAGGTTTGGCCTCTTTAATGGGGGGCAATCGGCGGGTCAACTGCATACAAATCAAACACAACACATATTAATTTCGCTTTAACCTGTTACGCCCATTTTTGAGTGTAGGCCTGCAAATGTAATGTCGAAATTCAAATGAATATAATTCCGGAACGCTTTTGAATATGATCCTCATTCTGGTCTTGTTTTAAAGAAGAGACTTTGAAGTTTCTTGCACATGTCTGTAGTTAAAAAATTAGTTAACAAAAAAGTTATAGCTGTTTAAGTTTATTGTAATAAAAAAGCAATAATAAATAAACTTTTATATTTTATTAAAATAACATAAATAAAAATTTGCTTCACCCTAAAAATGATATGAAATAAAAGCTATAGGTCTAAAGAAGTTGTGTTCCAAATTTGAGACTGATATCATAAAAAATGATATTTTTGTGAGCTGTTATACCAACAAAGGCCACTAGGTGACATTCATGTCCAATCGATGATTCCTAAAGGACACTTGGAGACCACTTGACCTCACACCACAGCAAAGATTGATATCCTTTTTTTATTATTTAAAACATTGTGTTCAAGATGTAAAATATTTTGGACAAATACTAGAAAATAAATTTTGTTTGGATTATTAACATAAAAACTGAAGTTTAAGTGATTGTAAGTGTGTTTTCATAACTCCTGGTATACTTTTGATTTTTTTGCTACCTTCTCTTATCACAAATTAATAAATTATTGTCACTACATAATATTTCCTCCAAAACAGTCCATGAAAAGTACACACTTAGAGCTTTCCAACGATATATAGTTTGTCAATATTAGATCAGTTTAAGTATAGGATATAATTGTTTTAAACATGCAAGGGCAAATGGGCCCACCGGTGGGCCAGTGACAGTTAACATTAAACAATCAAATGTTGGCTGTTCTTTTAAAGGATTATACCCAACAAGAAAGCTGCAACTGTTTGTACATTTCTTTTTTTTTACATTTGTTATTAAATCTAACCATAAAAAATAAAATAATGAAACATTATGTGTATTAAAATAATATATTTTGTCATAAATGTATAAATTTAATAATGGCTACTCTTTTGATCACTGTATCAATATTCTTATCACATCAACAGTCAACATTAATATTCCACATTATCTGCTTGCAATACATTGCACAAAAAAGCATAAGAGTCCAAATCATTAAATACATATACTTTTCCTCCAAGAATGCATACATTATATATGTTTACTGTGTGGAGACGTGCTGATATAGCGTTTGGTCTCGTTCTGTATCGTGTATCTTGTCAGTGTCTGCGCTTGCTTGGACTTTTGTTGTGGAAAAAATAAGGAAAGTGTGTCCACTTTCTGTTAGACTGGTATAAAAGCGTAGTTTACTGCGGCAGCGGTCGCGTGAAGCCATCCTCGTGTGAAGACTGAAGAGTGTAAAGACCATCGACTCTACCGTACGACTCCACCGGAAAGGATTTAAGAATACCTTTTATTTCTCCTCTTTCCTACGGCTTGTTTCACAAACATTTCTTACTATGTGCAAGTAAGTTGTGGTTTTTTTAACGTGTGATTGGCTCAGTGTTATTTTTAGGATTACTGATAAACTAATGTCATCTGATTTATATTTGTTATCTATTTTAATTGTAGTTAAATTATGTCTGAATTTATGTCTTCATAGGTCTTTTATTAAGTTCTAGTTTAATTTAAGTTATTTTAATACTTCAACGTAATCTTCAACTTCAATGAAATCCATATAT
The DNA here is from genome assembly GCA_027564155.1 of Gymnocypris eckloni scoliostomus. Lineage (NCBI taxonomy): Eukaryota > Metazoa > Chordata > Actinopteri > Cypriniformes > Cyprinidae > Gymnocypris > Gymnocypris eckloni. The sequence goes on along the minus strand of CM050420.1, from coordinate 28,697,456 downwards.
ATATATATATATATATATATATATATATAGATATAGATTTTATAAATGTGTATGTGGTTGTACATACACACATGTAGTTGAATACCTTTTGTTCTTTAATATTTAGAATTGTTCTTGGTTTTATTTTTCATTTAAATGTTCAGTTTTTAAATTTTGTTGTATGCATTTGTCATTTTTATTTAATTTCTTTATTTGAAAAAATGTGTGTATGTAGTATTTATAAAGTTTTAGCTTTTAGTTTTGGATCTGTTTTTAGTTGTTTTAATACTACAATTGATTGCTTCTGTTTGTCCTCATTTGTAAGTCCCTTTGGATAAAAGCATCTGCTAAATGACTAAATCTATATAAGAGTCAGTTTTTCCAAAGCAAGATGATGCCTACATAGCATTTCTTCAAATGATTGATTGCATGTCCATGCACTTTTAGCCAGGACTAAAACTAAAATCTATAAGCTTGCATTTACAAAATTAGCAGGGTAAATGTGCAAAAAGCTCAATTTAGCCTCTACATTTTACACTCTTTCCAGTCATAAATCACATTAATAACCTTTTCCAAAACAATTGCAACTCTGTGCATACAGTGAAACGGTATGTCAATCTTCCTTATATTTTATACAGTTGTCAGGGATATTAGGATAAAACTATGCAGTTTAACTATGGTAATATAAGTCTTGAGAGTCCATTCATGCACCCAGTATTAACACACCGAGTACATTTCAAGGGTTAAATGAGTCAGATGAAGGCCTGTGAGCACTGTTTGAACTCGCTGCTGTTTGATCAGTGAAGAGCCACTTCAAAGTCCAGCTGGAGAACGAATCCACAAACGGACCGTCCACACGCACACAAACAGAGATTCCAGACGGAGAGAGCAGGTAAGCAGCTCAAACTAGCATAAAAATGTTTCATAAGACTGTTGACACTGGTGTGATATTTCTGAGATTAAGCTAAGCAAGCAAGTAACCAAAAGCAAAACTTTAACCAACATTGAAATGAAAAAAAATATTGATCAACCACTATTCTGGATATTGAGTGCCTATAGTGGTCACTGCTTTGGATTTACTTAAACTTGTAAGTTATTTTGTATCAGTGTTGTTATTGTTAACAAAAGCTAGAAATATTGAAAAAAAGAAATACAATTTTTACCTCAAATTAAATGAATATCAAAAATGTTGTCTTGCCAGCTTACTAAAAATAGTTAGTAGTTAAAGTACCCAATGTACTAAAACTGAAATAAAAACTAATCTAAATAGAAAATAAATAAAACTACAATTTATATAAATATTGAAATTAAAATGAATACTAACAATATTGAAATAATACATATAAATGAATACCATAAAAGTATATTAATGCAGCATTATTAAACTAACACTACTTTCCCTTACAGGAAAAAACATATGAACTTCATGTGCAATCACATGTTAAAATCACATGAAATATGTTAAACACACAGAACATGTAAATATTTTCATGGTGTAAATGTGTGAAACCCATGTGGACACATTACCATGTGATCACTTCTTGTACACACGTGTTCATGTGATCACATGGTTTTCACATTTAAACCATGGAAATGTTACAAAACCCCGTTTCACATATTTCACATGATATTAGCATGTGATTGCACATTTAAAGATCCTGTGTTTTTTCTGTAAGGGTTGGATAAAACCATAAGCTAAATTAATAAAATGTAAATGTGAACATGGCATATGAGCATTGCATGCTATAATTGACAGAAATGTCTATATGATATAAGTATATATGTCAATCGTTCAGTATTCCCAATTGTGCTTGTTTCATAGGATGTGGTTCGTTACAGTTATAGTTGTAGCCTCTCTCCTGAGCAGCCCCTCTCTGGCTGGGGTCAAAGACCTCAGTTCACACTTTGATACAAAAGAGAAGGAAAAGTTGGTGGATGCCCGTGGACTTTCTCCAAATGGAGACAACACAGACATGGATTCCATTCCTCTGGACTTTCATCGGGAGAACACGGTCACAAACGACCTTCCTCTGGAGGGGTTAGAAGATGAAGACTATATCGACTTTGATAAGATCTTGGCAGAGGGGGAGGATGACTACAGCGAAGGCGACCATATAGACGAGATCTCCACCCCTGCTCCTGACCTGGACCTGTTTGGAGAGCCCAGTGACCCCAAAATACGGCGAGCACGCCTGTTGCGGCTTTTCCACGGGCGAACTCGCCTACAGCGCATCAACGTGGTCAACGCCCGCTTCGGGTTTCGGCTTTATCGGAAACTGCGCAACCGACTTAACCAGACGGACAATATTCTGCTTGCTCCTGTTGGGATCTCCATCGCGATGGGCATGATGGCTCTGGGAGTCGGCCCAACCACTCAGGAACAACTCTACCAAACTCTCGGATTTGGCGAATTCATCAACGCCAGTTCTCAATACGATAACTCAACCGTGCACAAGCTGTTCCGTAAACTCACACATAGGCTCTTCCGACGGAACTTCGGCTACAACTTACGCTCCGTTAATGACCTGTACGTGAATCGTAACATACGCATACAGGGGGCTTTCCGCAGTGATGCAAAGACATACTACTTTGCAGAGCCGCAGTCTGTGGACTTTGCCGACCCAGCCTTCCTTGTGAAGGCCAACCAGCGCATTCAGAAGATCACCAAAGGTCTGATAAAGGAACCGCTGAAGAGCGTAGACCCAAACATGGCAGTGATGCTCCTGAACTATCTCTACTTTAAAGGTGAATCAATTCTAGCCCATTCAAGTTCTGAAACTTTTTAGGTCTAATGGTTTAATCCTTCATTTTAACAGTCTGTACTCAACCCTAAAAGCAAGGTCTAATGGTTTAATCATTCATTTGAACAGTCTGTACTCAACCCTAAAAGCAAATAATCACAGACTCTGTGAAATGTTTTGTGTACTACCACGGAGTTCAATATTGAACATTTAGCTTGATGCAAGCCTGACTCAGGGGTGTCAAACCCGGTCCTGGAGGTCCTCTGTCCTGCAGAGTTTAGCTCCAACTTGGTTCAACACACCTGTTTGGAAGTTTCTAGTATGCCTAGTAAGACCTTGATTAGTCGCTTCATGTGCGTTTAATTGTGGTTAGAACTAAATTCTACTGGACAGTGGCCCTCCAGAAGCAGGATTGGACATCCCTGACCTGACTAAATAGACCAGCATCTTGACTAGATCAACCAGCAAGTCTTCATTGTCACATTGAGGCTAGTCAAACAAGCATGATGGAGCATCGTTTCTTGTGAACTTGGTTTCCCCAACACCGATGGTTACCAGTTTTGCTGGCAAAACTCGTAGCTATGCTGGTCCACCAACATGACTTGTACCAAATTAACAGAAACCAGCACAATTCTAGCCTAAGCTGGTCTTTTTGACAAAGAAATCTGTATATCGGTGTAAATAACCCTGCTCCAAGGGCGCTACCTTACTTCAGACTTCGTTTCCAGCCAAAACATCTGGCTGTAATTTTCAAGTAATCCTGAATACTTTCATTAGCTGGTTCAGGTGTGTTTGCTTATGGATGAAGTAGAACTCTGTATGACCATAGCCCTGTGGGAGCAGATTTGGCTTCCCTATTTACCAGGGTTGCTCACTTCCACTACTGGAGGGCCTATGTCCTGCAGAGTTTAGCCCTAACACACCTGCCTGGATCTTTCTAGTGATCCCGAGGACCTTGATTGGCTATTTCAGGTGTGTTTAATTAGGGCTGGATCTAAATGGTGCTAGAAGATGGCTCTTTGGGTGCAAGATTAGCTTCCCCCAATGGTATATATTTGGCAAATAGGAACATCTGACTCAACAAGTGGTGTTCAATCATGTTTCTGAAGGGTCAACTTCCTGAAGACTGTAGCTCCAACACATGTGTCGGATTTTACAAACATGAAGACCTTGATTAGCTGGTTAAGGTGTGGTTAAGTAAGACTGGAGCTAAACTCTGCTGGATGATGGCCCTCCATGAGAAGGGTTGGCTACCCCTGCTATACAGCATCTTCTGTCTCAACAAGGTGTCCACTTTCTCCAGGAGGGCCAATATCCAACAGTCTTTAGCACCATCACACCTGTCTGGAAGTGTTTTATGATCCTCAAGACCTTGACTAGCTGATTTAGGTGTGTTTAATGAGGGCAAGAACTAAATTCTGCAGGAAGATGGCCTTCCGGGAGCAGGACTGACTACCCCTGCTGAAGATTTGGTAAATAGTAACATCTGTCTCAAAAGGGGTGTCCAATGCTGCTCCTGAAGGGTATATTTCATGCAGAGTTTAGCACTAATACATGTGCCTGGAAGTTTCTTGTGATCCTGAAGACCTTGATAAGTTGGTTCAAGTGGGTTTAATTAGGACTGGAGCTAAACTCTGCTGAATGATGTCCCTCCAAGAGAAGGGTAGCCCACCCCAGCTGCAGATCTTCTGTCTCAACCACTCCCACTCCTGGAGGACTAATGTCCTGTAGACGTTATCACTAGCACACCTACCTGGAAGTTTTTCTATGATCCTGAAGACTTTGATTAGCTAGTCCAGGTGTGTTTAATGAGGGTGAGAACTAAATTCTGCAAGAAGATGGCCCTCCGGGAGCAGAACTGACTTCCCCAGCTGTAGGTATATGGGGAATAGGAACTTCTGTCTCAACCACGGATGTCCAATCCTGCTCCTGAAGTGTCCATTTCTAGCAGAGTCTAATACAGTGGTTCCCAACCACGATCCTGGAGGCCCCCCAACACTGCACACTTTGCATCTCTCCTTTGTCTGACACCCAATTCAGGTCTTGGAGTCTTTAGTAATGAGCTGATGATCTGAATCAGGTGTGTTGGAGTAAGGAGACATGGGAAACATGCAATGTTGGGGAGTCTCCAGGATCGTAGTTGGGAACCGCTGGTCTAATACATGTGACTGGAAGTTTCTTGTGATCGTGAAGACAATAGGCTTGTGCGAGATGCATCGTAAATGCGAAGACTGATTGGCGTATGACATCAAAGTAACACGATAGCAATTCAAAGGCACAAAGAGTTGTCTGCTCTCCAATCACTCTCACGATAATTTGACATCATACGCAGATCGGTCTGCACAGCACCAATGCATCTCGAAAGAGCCTCTTGTTTAGCTGATTCAGGTTTGTTTAAAGAGGGTGAGAACTACATTCTGGAAGATAATGACCCTAACTGCCTGCCCTGAGGACTAACTACTGTAGATTTTGGTGAATAGGAACTTCTGTCTCAACCAGGGGTGTCTAACCCTGCTCCTGGAGAGGGCCAGTTACCCCCAGAGTGTAGCTCCAACACATGTGCATGAAGGTTTCTTGTTATCCTGAAGACTTTAGGCTTGTTCGAGATGCATTGGTGCTGTGCATATCGATTGGCGTATGACATCAAAGTACAATAGCGATTGGAGAGCAGACGACTCTTTAGGCTTTTGAATTGCTCAAGTGGTACTTTGACATCATATGCCGATCGATCTGCACAGCGCCAATGCATCTCAAAGAAGCATCTTCTGTCTCAACCAGAGATGTCCACTCCCACTCCTGGAGGGCCAATGTCCTGCGATTGCTTAATTAGAGCTGGACCTAAACTCTTCTGGATGATGGCCCTCCAGGAGAAGGGTTTGATACACCTGCTGTAGCTGTTTTGCAAACAGGAATATCTGTCTCAACCAGTGGTGTCCAATCCTCCTCCTAAAGAATCACTTTTTTGCAGAAATTAGCTCCAACACACATGCCTGAAAGTTTCTAGTGATTCTGAAGACTAGCTGGTTCAGGTGTGTTTAATTATGGCTGGAGCTAAACTCTGCAGGAAGGTGGTCCTCCAGAAGCAGAACTGTACACCCCGTGCATTACAAAGATTTATAATCTGAAGCATGCAGCTCTCATATAACAGCACAATGTGATGTTTTCACTGGCACAACAAATGCAGGTACGTGGGAGCAGAAGTTCCCGAAGGAACAGACACACTACCGGCAATTCCGTGTCAATGAGAAAAAGCAGGTGCGCGTTCCCATGATGCAGAACAAAGGAAGTTACCTGGCAGCGGTCGACCACGAGCTCAACTGCGATATACTGCAGCTGCCCTACGCCGGAAACATCAGCATGATCATCGCTGTACCACAGAAACTCTCTGGAATGAGATCCCTGGAGCAGGAGATCTCCCCAACCCTGATCAGCAAGTGGCTTAACAACATGACAAACAGGTAAAGCAATAGCCGCAGGCTTGAGACCAAGTTACAAAGAGGACAGCAAGGTAATGTAATGTCCTGACTCAGTGGCTTGAAGTGCTTAACATGAACAGGTTGGACAAGTTCCTAGATCAATATGGTTTATCTCAGATTCTAGAGTTTAATATAGGGTTAACCAATATTCTTATTACTCTGTCATTTCCCTGAATTTCCACATTTAGTGGTATATTATGATTTGGAATATAGTTTAGTCTATGATTTGATGTTAGGGTTAGAGTTTAGTGTTTAATAAGAATACTGATCCAGAACTGCATCCTACTTGGCTAAATCATTCTTCCGTTTTCTTTTTGGCTTTGCATGGTCTTAAAATCTTTCTCTGTTAGGACTCGTGAGGTGGTTTTCCCTCGGTTTAAGCTAGAACAGAACTATGACTTAATTGAGCACCTGAAGGAAATGGGGCTGACAGACCCATTCACTGAAAAGGGCGACTTCTCCCCAATGACTTCCGAGAAGGTCATCATTAATTGGGTAAGAGAACAACGAATATGTGCCAAACCAATTTAACTCATAATTTTTTCAACAGGCTCTGTTGAACAGGCTCTCTAGGTCTCCTATGCTTAATCTCTTACAAAAACATACTCTTTGACATTTCATTGCACCATCATAACCTCCTCTTCTCTCTCAGTTTAAGCATCAGGGCACCATTACGGTGAATGAAGAAGGTACGGAGGCCGCAGCAATGACACACATCGGATTCATGCCTTTATCAACACAGACGCGTTTCATCGTGGACCGCCCCTTCCTCTTCCTCATCTACGAGCATCGTACAGGCAGCGTTGTGTTCATGGGACGAGTGGTAGACCCTTCACAGAACTAATCAAATACAGCAGCACAATGGCCGATGCATCACTGTATAACAATGAAACTAAAGCCAGATTAGCGGGTGAGAATGATGGTTGTTTTGTAAAGAAATGCTAGTGAAATTGATCAACATCTATGTATTTTTGAGGCAGAACATGTAGTTAAATAAAATGAATCCGAGGACTGGTTTATTGAATTAATCTGTTCAAAGGGTGAATAAAAACAATGCTCGAGTACACCAACAACACGGCAGAACATTTTGCAAGACAGGTAAATATTTGTCAGAGAAGTTAAAGTCTAACCACATGCTCTAAAGATCTAATTACAATTCTATACAGAGACATGAATAATGAAGCATCAAACAAGAGCAGAAAGCTCTTGAATTTGCATTTAACAAAAACAGTATCTGATTACAAAAAAGGAGCAAGATTTATTTAACTTTATGTACACAAAATCTTTGATTAGCTACTTTCTTGCTTTTGCCAAATTTACTCTGATCTTCAAAAGTATGTTAGCCCTGTGAGAAGTTATAAATCATTTAAAGCGAGTGAATAGGAAAACATTGGTCCTTTCCATTAATATTTGCATATTATATCAGATGTAAAACAGGCCTAGAAGAAAATATTGCTATTTTTATTTTTGTTTCAATGTGATCAACAACTCAGTGATCACCTTGGTCAAAGTTACTTAAAATATTTATTTATACAATTTAATAGAAAACTATGAAAATTACATTTAATGTTTATATTTAAATATTTTTAATATTAAAAATGTATATGGAATTTTATGACCTTTGAATGTTATAATAAATATAATTTATATTAATTATAATAGTAATATTATTATATAAAAAGAATGAAATGGGACTCGGATGTCTAAATATGGTGAGTGTGTGTGTGTGTGTGTGTGTGTGTGTGTGTGTGTGTGTGTGTGTGTGTGTGTGTGTGTTTGTCTGTGTCTTACCACAGCGATTACAGGGATGAGGACACCTAGATTACCAGCACTGCTGGATGCCTAGACAATAAAATAACTAAATTAAAACAACATTCAAGACACACTGAAACGTTCTAGAATAGAGCCAGACTGACTTTGAGGGCCGGTCCTTTATCACTGGCGCGTTCGCTGGCTCTCTTGCCCTCCAGGCCGAGCTGAACGAACAGCTCCAGCATATTGACCAGCAGCTCGTCCACCAGCTGCTCCCCCTGCAGGTTAGCCGCGATGTTAGCCAGGGCGTTAATCACAGCTAGAGAGCAGTGCCTGCACACACACACACACACACACACACACACACACACACACACACACACACACACACAGGAAGTGGATTTTAAGGAATAAACAACACAGAAGTATGAATCACGTCAAAAAAAACTCAAATTATTTCCTTAACACCTATTAAATATTCAGTAATTTGACCTGCCCTGATGATTAACAGTGTAAACTATGCCAATACACAAATTCCAATATTTCACTATTATTAATTTATAATATAATTGTATATTATAATTGTAATATTTTTAAATTGAATTGAATAAAATAACATGTCTTATTACATTTTCTGTTAAATATTATATAAAAAATATCACTTGTCAAAATGATTAGTAGTAAATAGGCCTTTATCACACTTCCGCGTTCGAATAGCGGAAAACTCAAATAGTAGCGTCAGCGTAAAAGAACTCCGCTGAGCCTGTATCGATGGCTGTGCACATAGCACGGGATTGTTGTGGGTAATTTATGTAGAATTCAGCACATACACGTCTTCTAAAGACACCGATCTCAGTTTACAACAATTAATCGAGTATGAATCGAAGGAATGTGTTGTCACGATGCATATTTCATGACTTAAACAGGAGCGGGATATTCTGTATGTGTGTAGGCAAGTCTTCACAGTCTGATCACCTTATTTCATCACAGAACAGCGAGAAAACTATACATATCACATTAATAAGCATTAGAATTAGCCAAAGCTTAAAACATGAATTATGACTAAAGGCTGTATAGAAGGATTAAATGATAGCATTAAAAAATTCTCTCATTTTTTCACGTGCTGACTTTATGATGCACTCCTCTATAAATGCATCAAATTGAAGTTGTTCAAATAAAGAAATATTTCCAGCCCATAGACGATAATTAAAAATACGTTTGATCATCTTATTGGAGTTATTCTCCGTGATTGCTTGCAACGATTGAATATCATTATACTGTGAATAAGAACGGGAGGTTAATCACAATACATATAATTCAAAAATAAACAAAATAATATTAAAAATCAAATTAAATCAGTCCGAGTATTCCTCTGGCAGTAACTGCGTGCTCTTCATTAATCTGGCAGCGCTGGCGTCGTTCAGATCGGATCATGTTACACATTAAAATGAAGGATGACATGATTCATGCTATGAAATACACAGTTTTAATATTGATGTTTATTGCGTCAATGTTCAACTAAATTATTTTCCTTTACGCCACTAATCAGAGCCGGATGTGACGACACGCGGACTGTGACGAAGGCCTATTATGCTCATACACAGGGGTCAATATTTACATAATTGACTATTATTTATTTATTATATATATTATTATATTTAATTGCATAAAATTTAAATATATTTTACATTTTCTGTTATATATTTTATAAAAAATATCACTTTGTCAAAATTATTAGTAGTAAATTATGTAAATATGAATGACCTTTCTTGAATTTATGCAAAATATATTTGATAAAAAAATATCACTTTTAGTCAAAATTATTAGTAGTAAATTATGTAAATATGAATGACCTTTCTTGAATTTATGCAAAATATATTTTATAAACAAAATTCACTTTTAGTCACTATTATTAGTAGTATATGATTCATAATATATGAATGACCTTTCTATTAAATTTATAAAATTAAATATTTTATAAACAAAATTCATTTTAGTCAAAATTATGTTAATAAGTTACATAAGCTTCAAAATTAATATTTATATAATTTACTTAATTAATATAATATGCTTATATATGAAATACTTTTTAAATATTCATAATATTAAAAAGATTGTATTGCAATAGAATAAAATATTTTGTTAAATATTTTATATAAAACATATAGTTAATAAGTTAATAAGCCCTTCCACAGTCATAATTTGTGCTTGCAGCTCCTTCACTTAAAATAAAATGCTTATGAAAGTATGAAATGGGACTCGGCTGTCTAAATACATACATACAAAAATCTAAAAAGATGCATTTGCAAAAATCTAACAATTGTTTTTTTTACATTTATTCTAAAGCTCAACAGATAAAATGAATGCATAAAAATATTATGATTAACACACACAAAACACACACTGGAAAAAGGAAAAAATATAGCTACAACAGCGTAAAATAGGACTCATTTAAAATGTTAAAATGCCACACACACTTACTGCTTTCACACACAGAGACACACACACACACACACACACACACACACACACACACACACACACACACACACACACACACACACACCTGTATCCGTGGTCTCTGTAGTCTTTGGTGGCTGAATACACCACATTACTGGCTTTCACACTGATCTGCTGGAACAGGTTCCAGACCTCCTGATAGATGTATTGCTGTAGTAAAAACACAAATCACACACTGTCTGTTAGAAAAAACACTAATTATCTTTTAGACCAAGATCAGGAATTAACACTCGCCAAATACAGGTGAAAAGAAAGATCAACCATGGTGAGTAACACGTATACACTCGCTGTCCTCAAAACAGATGCTAACCATAGAATGAGCCGCACCACATCTTAAATTCAGACACATAATACAGTCACATACTGCAGATTTAAAATAGTCTTAATACAAAAATAACAAAAACAACAATTATACAGAAATTGATAATAATTCTAAAAACTTTTCCAGGAGAAACTTTTTTTTTTTTTACATTAATTTCCTTTAAATAAAAATGTTTCCTGGCATCATTTAAAGCAGGATACGCCAATAAAATGTGTTTTACAGTCAAGGAAGAAAAAATAAAACAATCAAAGGCTATTCTTCTCATTTCAATAAATATACACAGGATCATTTGACCTTTGACCAATCCTACATCTATGGGTCAAAGACAAAAGGCTTTAGTGTAATACATCTTTAAACAGGGTTTCCTGTATATTAGAATTCTGTTTAATTCTATTTTTCTGATCACACATTTAATCATGATTTACAGAACACACCCACTAAACGTAACAACACGTGACTTTGACCCACATACAGTATTTCTATTTTCAAAATAAAACCAAATTAAGCTTTCATTTCTAACTTCACTCCTTCAGTGATTCAGATTGAATACCAAATACATTTAGATGGAAGCAGTGATTTTGATACTCTGATATTTGTTGTTTTGGCTAGTAATACTCCAGTGAACGTCCAGTAACTAGTACTAGCCAAATAGACCGGTGAGTAAAAAGTTCATTTCAAACCCGGATCGAGTTGAAACAAAGTTCTCGTCTTTGCTCATCAACTGCTCTGTTCGCTCGGGCTGGGAAAATAAACTGATGCATCGTGAATCGAGAAATGATTCAGCATCGATTCTGAGATTTTCTGAATGCGTCGGGATTCTTTCTCGAGTCGCTTCGGAGCTTAGTTTTGAACAGCTTGCTTTAGAAACAGCCGAACTCTGCTTGTTTACAAATCCTTACGCACTCTTGAACCTAAAATAATCATTCATAAAGTGTGACAAGTTTGAAGCTAGTTACAAGAATTACAGTGTGCTGTGTTTACAGTGTGCTGTGGCTCAGTGGTAGAGCATTGTGTTAGCAGCGCAAAGGTTGTGGGTTTGATTCCCAGGGAACACACTGACAAAAAATGTATAGACTGAAGTCGCTTTGGATAAAAGCGTCTGCTAAATGCATAAATGTACATTCATCTTGCGTCATAAAGGCATTCTGAGTCGAGGTGAAATTACATTTATCTGCTGTCATTACAGCCATCTGCTGTTAAAATCTAAGCTCAGAAGAGAGAATCAAAATGACATAGATCTCAGAATCGATTTATACTGTTCGCTCACAGTTTCTGAATTACTGTATTTAAAAATGGACACCTGGTAATTCATTAGACACGATGCAGACGAACAACACAGTGAGTGGTGAAGCACACAAGACAGAATCGACTCAGAATAAAAGCAGCTTGACGCAGCGAAGCTGTAATTATGTGTGTAAACGAGATCCTCACGTTGCCGGTAATCACCATGCAGCCCAGCTGGTCTATGATCAGCACGTCTAGCAGCGAGGTGGGCTGGCAGAACTTCTGCTGCAGGATCTGCAGGATGGGCTCCATCACTCTCGGACAGTCTCTCATGGCCACAGCGATGTGTCCGAGCGCACGGATGGTGTGATCCGGGATGAGATGAGCCTCCCTGAGGAGAAGCACACCGCCTGAGTCAATGAACCCACGTCACTGAGAGAGAGAGACAGACAGGGTTCGATTCCTCACTTGTCATTTTCCTGGGAGATGTAGAGCCGGTTTGACAGGCTGGCTAGAAACGCCTCCACGATTACAGGATCCATCGTGAGCCCAGCTTTCAGACATCTGCAGAGACACGCACGCATTTACAGTTCAATCCGGACGAGTCTGAGAGTTGTGTTTGTATGCATCCTGAACCTTGCAATCCAATTCACATATTCATCTTAGAATCACTGAGATACGATTATAGTTTGTGCTACTGGTTTTAATTCCATTCATAAGTTTTGTCATTTTTAGTAGGTTTTTTTAATATGTCTATACAGTTTTTATTTATCAGTTTTAGTTTATTTAGTTGTATTTAATTTACTTCAAATTATCACACACACATAATTTACAAGCTCTCTCACACAAGAACGTTATTACAGTTACAATGGAGCACACACACATGTTATTACACTTATTCTAAGCTCCTCAATACTCACACACACACGTTGTTATTAGTGAAATGGGAAATTAATTTCAGCGTAATGGTACATTATTAAAATTATTTAATGCTGCACAGAATGTATAATGGGCAATATGTTATTAATGCCTGATAAGACACCTTATTACAGTTATAAATTAGCCTCCAGAGCAGAGATACATTATTTATTTTGCATTATGACTAAAATTACTACAATTACTCCTGTAATATTTTATCATTAAATAGAAAAAAAATATTATATTATTGATTTAAAAAGGTATTAATTACATTAAATTCGAGTGTATAAAATATTATTTTATTTTTCATTATGACTAAAATTACTAAAATTACTCCTGTAATATTTTATCATTAAATAGAAATATATTGATTTAAAAAGGTATTAAATTAAATTAGAGTAATAAAATATTATTCTTATTATTTTATTTTGCATGACTAAATTACAATACTCATTTTTATCATATTTATATTCTACATTTTAATATGTTAAACCATCAAGCTTGAATCGACAGGAAAACTACAGCACTTCTCATAATAAGCTAGTTTTCAAATGAAGGTTATTAATGCCTCCAGAGCAGAGATGGACGTTATTACAGTTATGAATGCCTCCAGAGCAGAGATGGACGTTATTACAGTTATTAATGCCTCCAGAGCAGAGATGGACGTTATTACAGTTATTAATGCCTCCAGAGCAGAGATGGACGTTATTACAGTTATTAATGCCTCCAGAGCAGAGATGGACGTTATTACAGTTATGAATGCCTCCAGAGCAGAGATGGACGTTATTACAGTTATTAATGCCTCCAGAGCAGAGATGGACGTTATTACAGTTATGAATGCCTCCAGAGCAGAGATGGATGTTATTACAGTTATTAATGCCTCCAGAGCAGAGATGGACGTTATTACAGTTATGAATGCCTCCAGAGCAGAGATGGACGTTATTACAGTTATTAATGCCTCAGAGCGAGATGGACGTTATTACAGTTATTAATGCCTCCAGAGCAGAGATGGATGTTATTACAGTTATTAATGCCTCCAGAGCAGAGATGGACGTTATTACAGTTATGAATGCCTCAGAGCAGAGATGGATGTTATTACAGTTATGAATGCCTCCAGAGCGAGATGGACGTTATTACAGTTATGAATGCCTCCAGAGCAGAGATGGACGTTATTACAGTTATGAATGCCTCCAGAGCAGAGATGGATGTTATTACAGTTATGAATGCCTCCAGAGCAGAGATGGACGTTATTACAGTTATGAATGCCTCCAGAGCAGAGATGGACGTTATTACAGTTATTAATGCCTCCAGAGCAGAGATGGACGTTATTACAGTTATGAATGCCTCCAGAGCAGAGATGGATGTTATTACAGTTATGAATGCCTCCAGAGCAGAGATGGACGTTATTACAGTTATGAATGCCTCCAGAGCAGAGATGGACGTTATTACAGTTATGAATGCCTCCAGAGCAGAGATGGACGTTATTACAGTTATTAATGCCTCCAGAGCAGAGATGGACGTGAGCTGAACTTCAGACAAGGATCTAAAGTGAGGCAGACCTGCAGATGTTGTCGATGGAAATGTCTCGGAGCTGCTCGTACATAGACGGCTGGTCTTTCCTGTTGGACAGCAGGTTGAGCGAGGACAGAGCATGTTCATTGGTCACATTGATTTTGATCCCGCCTCCTCCTAAAGGAAAAGATGCCAGCAGAACAGATAGTGTCTATATACAGGTACAGAGACCGCAGGTCAACAATCACAGTCACTGGAGTAAAAAAATGTATTAATATATATTTAAAATAATACTTCTAATAATATAAAATATATTTATAAAAAAATGTGCGTACAAATAATTATTGCTATAATATTATTTTGTAGTTTATATTTTATCTTTAAATATTATTATTATATAATAAACAAAAATTATAATAAATAATATTACAATAATATTATTATTATTAAAATAATGTGGCCAATGAGCATTTGCAGTCCACACTAATATTAAAAATAAATATATATTTTATAAATAACTATATTTCATACAATATATTACTGATTGTATACAACATTTCCTTTCATTAGGCGTAACACAATAATGTGATGCATTAAACCGCAGTCCTCAGGACAGAAGGCACCTCTGAGAGAAGCTGAACTCACCCGAGCTGCACTGACTGTGATACTTGTAGAGTTTGATCAGAACAGACGACGGGATCACCAGGAAATCCTTCAGAGACGTGGTGGCGGAGTGAGCGATGACGGGGAAGCGCTCGCACAGACGCCCTAAACCCTGAGACACACACACACACGTCATTTACAAGCTCTCTCTCTCTCTCACACACACACACACACACACACACACACACACACACACACACACACACACACACACACACACACACACACACACACACACACACACACACAATTTACAAGCTCCCTCTCTCTCTCTCTCTCTCACACACACACACACACGTGTCATTCACGAGCTCCCACAGACAGACAGACCCACACACACAGACACAGAAAGACAGACAGACAGACAGACAGACAGACAGACAGACAGACAGACAGACAGACAGACAGACACAGAAAGACAGACAGACACAGACAGACAGACAGACAGACAGACACAGACAGACACACAGACAGACAGACAGACACAGAGACACACAGACAGACAGACAGACAGACAGACAGACACAGAAAGACAGACAGACAGACAGACAGACAGACAGACAGACAGACAGACAGACAGACGCACAGACACAGAAAGACAGACAGACAGACAGACAGACAGACAGACAGACAGACAGACAGACAGACAGACAGACAGACAGACAGACAGACAGACAGACAGACAGACAGACAGACAGACAGACAGACAGACAGACAGACAGACACACACAGAGACACAAAGACAGACAGACAGACAGACAGACAGACAGACAGACAGACAGACAGACAGACAGACAGACAGACAGACAGACAGACGCACAGACACAGACACACACACAGACACACACACACACACACACACACACACACACACACACACACTGTCTGACGCTCTTCACCTGTAAGCAGCAGATGAGCAGTGGCATGTGAGCGATGATCACTTTACTGGAGGTTTTGGACTGAAGTTTCTCGGACAGTTTAGTGCACAGATTCTCAGCTCCTGAAAGAAGAACAGCAAGACAAAACTAAATCAATTATTTTATTCAGCAACATACTACATTTTAGCAGCACTTTCCAGAACACAGACACAATCTCCAAGCCAGATGTGGCATTTATTACTGACATTAAAGACAATGACCGGATGGCGACCCAGACTTGAATGTGAATTTGCAGCAATTTCTTTCTCTTTTTTTTTGCAACATTACCAACAAAAGCAGCCTAAAACAATGACTCAATGCCTACTAGACTGCTGATCAGTGATATTTTAGCATTATTTATATACTATTATAGTATTTAATAATACTTTGAAACAGCTTTTATTTTTATATTTTCATATAATATATTTGCTTTGATTTTAATTTTAGTTTAAGCTTTAGTAATTGTTATTAGTTTTTAATATTTCTATTTCGCCTCAATTATTTTTTATTTCAGTTTTCATAAATTTTGTACAACTCATTTCAACTCATTTAATTGCCAAAGCAACATTTTTAATTTTAATTTACTCTTTAATAATCATTAGGATTTTTTTTAAATTACTAAATATTTCCATGACGTTTTTTCACAAACTATTTATTTTTATTTACTTTAAATATGTTGCCATATTTTTGATAACTCATTTATATTTTCAAAATTTAATTTTTTTCAATAATTTATTTGTATACAAAATAACAAAAACAAATTGCATGTTTTTCTAAAATGATATATAAAAAAAAAACATAACTTTTCATTTGTTTTCAAGAATACTACATTTTTATTTACGTTATTTATTTAATAATTAGTTATTATTTACTTACACACTCATCTATTGTTCACAATAAAACCAGAAATGTGCATGATCATGATTTCATAGTTTACATAGATTCTGTAGTGTCTACATAGAAATCATAGACATTTGAATATAATAACACCATCCCACCCAGATAAACCTCCACGGACGGGAGTGTGACAACATGCCCCGGTGCGTCCTGCTATATGCCCTGGAGACGCTGCATTGTGCTGCAACGACTGACAGGATCTACAGACCTTGCTCATCTTTGACGGCCCACACCATGAGGTCCACACAGGCTGCGTTGGCATGACAACGGAGCTTGAGAGGATTGGGTTCGCCCGGCAACCGTTCCTCATGGAGAGCCCTCTGGATCTCCGATTGGCTGCTGCTGAACTGCTCCAGAACGAAGTCATGAACCTCCGTAATGAAGCTCGCCTGCACATCTGACCAGAGATTCACATGAAACGATCACATACGGCAAAGAGCCTTCAAAGACATTCAAATATTAAAGAGGAGTTCATTTCATTGAAATAATAACCTTTGATGTAATGGAGCGTGTCTCGCAGCATCGTGAACATGCTGACGTACAGCGGGTCGCTGAAGGCTTTGTAGAAGAGCTCGATGCCTGGATTCGCCTTCATTCATGGAAGAACAAAACAAGCAAACACACGGGCTTGAGCATGAATTCAATATTAATGCAGCAGGTCAAGTGTGAATCCTATTAAATGAAAGGTTTGTCTTCACCTCTGTAACCTCAGACACGACAGCGTCCAGAGTCTTGAGGAACGAATCGAGACTAAATGCTTCACCTGCGGAAACAACAGTGAGATATTAGTCAATATTTGGAGATTTTTGGGGCCAGTGACACTTGGGTAATTATCAGACGTGATAGTGTTCCTGCTGACATCTCATTTGAATGAATTACACTGCTCTGTGTCTTTAAAGAAAGCTTCTGCTGGTTTGTAAAACAGTATTATGTCATTTGATGGAGCAGTTCAGAAAATACATGACTTTATTTCACAAAAAAACTTTTATTTTTGCACATTTTCTTTCTTCAATAACTTATTTTATTTACTTTTTCTTAATTATTTTAGCATATTTTTTCCATTTATAATTAATTATTTTTATACAAAATAACAAAAGCTGCCACAATGGCAAAACAAGTCGTTTTCTAAATGTATCATTTAACTGACAATCAACAAAGAAAATCAGGATTCATGAAAATGAGTCAAATATGCAGAGAATTTAATAAATAGTGGAAGTTTTTCTCATCACTAAGAGATCATTCAAGACTACTTCACCTTAAAAATGGTTATCAAAGGTAAAAATGCTACAAAATGAATCATATTTAGTAAAATAAACACGATAAACAGGCACCGTTTTGGAATCAGCACCTCAAAATTTGTAAGAAAAGTTTTGGGCTTTATTCAGCAAATATGATTTATAACACATTAAATGATTTATAACTCACATATGAGTTATAAATCATGTTTGGCAAGTAAATAATAAATAAAATATACATTCATTTTCACTATTATTTGTGACATTTACAAGCCACTTCAATGTAATAAAGTTAATGTTAAACAAAAAAAGTTGTATTGTAAATTCTTAAAATAATATATAATGTGTGTGTGTGTGTGTGTGTGTGTGTGTGTGTGTGTGTGTGTGTGTATAAAGTTAATGTTAAACAAAAAGTTTTATTGTAAAATAAAATATATATATATATGTGTGTGTGTGTGTGCGTGCGTGGAGTGTGTGTGCGTGTGTGTGTGTGTGACGGCGTGTGTGTGTGCGTGCATGCATGCGTGTGTGCGCGTCCCTGGAGCACAAAAGCAGTCTTAAGTCGCTGGAGTATATTTGTAACAATAGCCAACAATACATTGTATTGTTGAAAAATTATAATTTTTCTTTTATGCCAAAAATCATTAGAATATTAAGTAAAAATCATGTCCAATGAAGATATATAAAACTTAATTTTTGATTAGTAATATGCATTGCTAAGAACTTAATTTGGACAACGTTTTTTTTGCATTATTTGCACCTCAGATTCCAGATTTACAAATAGTTGCATCTCAGCCAAATATTGTCCTATCATAACAAACCATACATCAATGGAAAGATTATTTATGATGTATAAATCTCAATTTAAAGGAAATTGACCCTTATGACTGGTTTTGTGGTCCAGGGTCATATATATAAACTAATAAAAATGACCAAACTGCATCATGTACAAATGAGTATTAAGTCATCTCTACTCTAAAAATATCAGCATAGGCTTTATTTTGAAAACTCATATTTGCACAATATTCGGATGCACGCTGCTGTATTATCTGCCAACCGCTGTGAGGAGCGCAGTAGTGTGTACCATCTGTAAGAGGCGTCTCAGCAGCTGTAGCGGGACGGTTATTTCTTGTCCGCCGTCTCCGGTGCAGAGAGGAGAGATGGAGAAACTGGAGCTGACCGTCGTGAAGTAATAATCTGGATTCACCGCAGCACCATCCGCCAGATACGAGCCTGACAAAACCACATTCACAAAACAGTGCATCAGATCAAACACCGTGCTAGAGGTTTGAGCACATCAATAATACGGTCACAAATGTCTTCTAAACATTGGACAATAAACATAATTCAGCTATGACCTCAAGCACATTAAAACGGCTAAAACACAGAGGCCTATTGAGAAAAAGAGCTCTGAATCCGCTGAAGAATGTTGAGCGCTTGTTCAGAGTCGTGACACAGCGATTACCTTCAAAATACTGCGGTCCTGGAGCCGTGGGAGAGCAGGGCGACGGTCCTCCTCTGTCCGGACTCCCCTGTGAACAGAGCCCTGTGTGAGGACTGCCATACTCACACTAATCCAGTATTACACACTGTATACTGTGCACAGAGTCCACACACAGATACCTGCATGACCTACTACTGTTCACAGCCAATACTACATCCCACAGCTGGACCTTTTCAGTTTGATAAACGAAGAGAGCATATTTACAACATTGTGTCATATGTTTTAGATCAGGCCATCATGGGGATAAGACATTTTCACTGTTTTTGCATCATATTTTTTAAATCTATTTAACATTAATACATTTTGTATGTACTTTTTAAAACATGTATTTATTTTTGCATATATTTTTTCAAAAATGCATTTTTATTTAATTCTCTTAATTTTTGCATGTTGTTCCATATATTTTTATAAATTTTATAAAATTATTTTATTCAACTATAATTGATTTTATTTACTATTTCAAATATTTTTTCAAAACAATTTTTTTTTACTTAAACATTTTTGTATATTTTTCAATAATAATTTATTTTATATACAAATATAATTTCTTGAAAATATTTGGCATTTTTGGCAATTATAATTTTGGTTTAGGTATTTTCTTCTAAAGATATTATTTATATTTTTACTTTTCTTCATTATTTTTGCATGTTTTGTTTGATGATAATTACAATTATAAAACATCAAATATTATTTTTGACAAATTTTTTCAATCATCATTTACTTTTATTTACATTTTATTTTGTTGCATTTTTGCAATCCATTTTTTCATATGCATTTCAATAAAATCAAATTGTTTGCTTAGATAATAACCAGACGCAATTCGCTGAATTATACTGTGAAAAGTGGTCATGTGACAACACGTAAAATGCATTTTGTTTAAATGTTTAGCGTTGCATAAAGCATACATAAAACCAGTATGCAATGATTCCGCACGCATCCAGAGACAGACCTGCGCGTCAGCTTTGGCGATGCCGCTCTTGCGTCTCAGCGTGTCTCCCTGACAGACCGTGAGCAGTGAACTGGGCAGAATGGAGCGGAAGTCGTTGAAGGACCTCCTCCGAATGCCCTCGGTCTCCGCAGACACGCGCTGAGCCGGCGGCGGCGCTCCTCGAGGGAACAGCTGAGAGAGGAGGGGCTCGTCGCCGTTACCATAGCGACCGAACGCTCGGGCCACGCCCAGAAGACACGGGACAGCATACCTGCACAGGTACACTGACGAGACAGGAAGTGAGTCAGGAGAGAGCGCGAGAACGCAAACGTGTGTTTGTGACGAGCAGCAGAGCTCAATCACCTTTATCATGGTTCTCCGGCGTCTGGCAGATCTCCAGCAGAGACTGCATCACCTCCATCACAGCTTCCAGGATCTGGACGGAAAGACCTTAAATGAGTGTGAGAGAGAAGTAAGATGGAAAGATGGAGATGAAGGGAAGATCAGACCTGTGAGCGAGACTCTGGGTCTCTCTGAGCGACGTCAGACAGGAGCGTCACCAGACAGAAGCTGAAGTTTTCTGCCATTGGGAGAGTCTCTGTGAGGATAGAAACACAAGCTTGATTTTACACGTCTGTATACGGATGCAGTTCAGATAAAGCTTCATAACAAGTCTATATAACAATCATAAGAGCTTAACATTCAAAAGTTTGGAGTTGGTAAGATTTGCTTTAATGCTTAAAAAAAAAGTATCAAACCTGCATTTACTTGATTAAAAAATACACAGTATTTTAACAGTCATATTGTGCAATATCAGTACAATTTAATATGCATGTTTTCTATGTGAATGTGTTTAAATGTATTTATTTCTGTGATGCAAATCTGTATTTTCAGCATCATTACTCCAGTCTTCAGTGTCACATGATCTTCAGAAATCATAATAATACGCTGATATGATGATCAAGAAACATTTCTGATTATTAATGTCAAAAAAAGTTTGCTGCTCAATATTTTTTGGTTGAACCAAAATAAATGCATTTTTCATATATGAACAGAAAGTCCAAAAGAACAACATTTATTTGCACTATAAATGCGTTTATTGTCACTTTAATGCATCCTTGATGAATAAAAGTATTAATGTCTTTAAAGAAATTAAATCTTACTGTTACTGACCCCAAACTTTTCAAACAATACATTCGCAGATCCAGTAATGTACTTGACAAAAATGAGCCGGTACCTTTGGACTTCCTCCCAGCATCCTCCTCCACCCATTGCACTCTGGGTAATCCCTTCAGCAGACTCAGCAGGTAACTAACCAAAGTGTCTTTGTGCTGAGAAAGACAAATATCTCACATGAACCACGCGCCGCAAAGGTGCTACCTTTTTGATGACAGTCTACATCCGAATGCAAATCAAATCCAAAACCTATTTATATTAAAATCAGATGCTTCCAAAAAAAGACAGCAAATGTTACATTGCTTGTTTGTACAGGGAAATGATGTAACATCAAACATGTTTTCACGCTCAGGCCATCCCGAGTTTGTTTCTTAGATTTGGATCAGTGCATCAGTGTCTCAGTAATAGATGCTCTGCAGTGAATGGGTGCCGTCAGAATGAGAGTCTGATAAAAACATCACAATAATACACACCACTCCAGGGGCTTGTACCATGATGGGAGCTGAACAGATTCAGAGTTACAGGATTAGTTTTGAGTTGACAAAACCAAACCACCCCAGTCCAGGGGCCTGTACCATGAAGCCGGATTAGCTGCTAGCCAGGTAAGTTTCAGTTTAGTTCGCACCAATCCTGGGTTTTAGGTACCATGAAAGTGGCTTGGCTTTTAGCTGTGTTCATTGCTATATTAACTTACTCTCCACAGCTAACCTGCTCCGGGCCGGTTATGTTCTGGGTTAGAGATCTCAAACTGAAATTGGACCAATCAGATGCGAGTAAAGAGACACAAAAAAGTCCCTCCCACAGTTTCTCTTCCTACAAATTAAAGGTCACTATGAAGAACCTTAAAATAAATACAACAAAATTGTCTGGCTTTAATGATAACTGCAATTAACATATGATTTAAATAATTATAATTGATTTATATCATTATTAATCCATTACACAATCACTTTTAGTATACTTTTATTATAAAGCATTTATTTTAAATTAATATATACAGATCATACAGAAGCGGTAGAATCAACAGATAACACTTTAAAAATGACTACATGTGACCTTATGTGCTATATATGA
>CM050420.1:28657118-28669618 GCA_027564155.1 Gymnocypris eckloni scoliostomus | reverse complement strand
CTCTATATCTGTGTGTTTCCCGATGAATGTCTGTCAGTCATATACTCTATATCTGTGTGTTTCCCGATGAATGTGTCAGTCATATACTCTATATCTGTGTGTTTCCCGATGAATGTCTGTCAGTCATATACTCTATATCTGTGTGTTTCCCGATGAATGTGTCAGTCATATACTCTATATCTGTGTGTTTCCTGATGAATGTCTGTCAGTCATATACTCTATATCTGTGTGTTTCCCGATGAATGTGTCAGTCATATACTCTATATCTGTGTGTTTCCCGATGAATGTGTCAGTCATATACTCTATATCTGTGTGTTTCCCGATGAATGTCTGTCAGTCATATACTCTATATCTGTGTGTTTCCTGATGAATGTGTGTCAGTCATATACTCTATATCTGTGTGTTTCCTGATGAATGTGTCAGTCATATACTCTATATCTGTGTGTTTCCTGATGAATGTGTCAGTCATATACTCTATATCTGTGTGTTTCCTGATGAATGTCTGTCAGTCATATACTCTATATCTGTGTGTTTCTGATGAATGTGTCAGTCATATACTCTATATCTGTGTGTTTCCGATGAATGTGTCAGTCATATACTCTATATCTGTGTGTTTCCGATGAATGTGTCAGTCATATACTCTATATCTGTGTGTTTCCGATGAATGTGTCAGTCATATACTCTATATCTGTGTGTTTCCTGATGAATGTGTCAGTCATATACTCTATATCTGTGTGTTTCGATGAATGTCTGTCAGTCATATACTCTATATCTGTGTGTTTCCGATGAATGTGTCAGTCATATACTCTATATCTGTGTGTTTCCGATGAATGTGTCAGTCATATACTCTATATCTGTGTGTTTCCTGATGAATGTGTCAGTCATATACTCTATATCTGTGTGTTTCCGATGAATGTGTCAGTCATATACTCTATATCTGTGTGTTTCCTGATGAATGTGTCAGTCATATACTCTATATCTGTGTGTTTCCAGATGAATGTGTCAGTCATATACTCTATATCTGTGTGTTTCCTGATGAATGTGTCAGTCATATACTCTATATCTGTGTGTTTCCGATGAATGTGTCAGTCATATACTCTATATCTGTGTGTTTCGATGAATGTGTCAGTCATATACTCTATATCTGTGTGTTTCGATGAATGTCTGTCAGTCATATACTCTATATCTGTGTGTTTCCCGATGAATGTGTCAGTCATATACTCTATATCTGTGTGTTTCCCGATGAATGTGTCAGTCATATACTCTATATCTGTGTGTTTCCTGATGAATGTGTCAGTCATATACTCTATATCTGTGTGTTTCCGATGAATGTCTGTCAGTCATATACTCTATATCTGTGTGTTTCGATGAATGTGTCAGTCATATACTCTATATCTGTGTGTTTCCTGATGAATGTGTCAGTCATATACTCTATATCTGTGTGTTTCCTGATGAATGTGTCAGTCATATACTCTATATCTGTGTGTTTCCCGATGAATGTGTCAGTCATATACTCTATATCTGTGTGTTTCGATGAATGTGTCAGTCATATACTCTATATCTGTGTGTTTCCGATGAATGTGTCAGTCATATACTCTATATCTGTGTGTTTCCGATGAATGTGTCAGTCATATACTCTATATCTGTGTGTTTCGATGAATGTCTGTCAGTCATATACTCTATATCTGTGTGTTTCCTGATGAATGTGTCAGTCATATACTCTATATCTGTGTGTTTCCGATGAATGTCAGTCATATACTCTATATCTGTGTGTTTCCGATGAATGTCTGTCAGTCATATACTCTATATCTGTGTGTTTCCCGATGAATGTGTCAGTCATATACTCTATATCTGTGTGTTTCCTGATGAATATCTGTCATCATATACTCTATATCTGTGTGTTTCCCGATGAATGTGTCAGTCATATACTCTATATCTGTGTGTTTCCTGATGAATGTGTCAGTCATATACTCTATATCTGTGTGTTTCCCGATGAATGTGTCAGTCATATACTCTATATCTGTGTGTTTCCTGATGAATGTCTGTCAGTCATATACTCTATATCTGTGTGTTTCCTGATGAATGTCTGTCAGTCATATACTCTATATCTGTGTGTTTCCTGATGAATGTCTGTCAGTCATATACTCTATATCTGTGTGTTTCTGATGAATGTCTGTCAGTCATATACTCTATATCTGTGTGTTTCTGATGAATGTGTCAGTCATATACTCTATATCTGTGTGTTTCCGATGAATGTGTCAGTCATATACTCTATATCTGTGTGTTTCCGATGAATGTGTCAGTCATATACTCTATATCTGTGTGTTTCCGATGAATGTGTCAGTCATATACTCTATATCTGTGTGTTTCGATGAATGTGTCAGTCATATACTCTATATCTGTGTGTTTCCGATGAATGTGTCAGTCATATACTCTATATCTGTGTGTTTCCTGATGAATGTGTCAGTCATATACTCTATATCTGTGTGTTTCCTGATGAATGTGTCAGTCATATACTCTATATCTGTGTGTTTCCCGATGAATGTGTCAGTCATATACTCTATATCTGTGTGTTTCCTGATGAATGTGTCAGTCATATACTCTATATCTGTGTGTTTCCTGATGAATGTGTCAGTCATATACTCTATATCTGTGTGTTTCCTGATGAATGTGTCAGTCATATACTCTATATCTGTGTGTTTCCTGATGAATGTGTCAGTCATATACTCTATATCTGTGTGTTTCCTGATGAATGTGTCAGTCATATACTCTATATCTGTGTGTTTCCTGATGAATGTGTCAGTCATATACTCTATATCTGTGTGTTTCCTGATGAATGTGTCAGTCATATACTCTATATCTGTGTGTTTCCTGATGAATGTGTCAGTCATATACTCTATATCTGTGTGTTTCCTGATGAATGTGTCAGTCATATACTCTATATCTGTGTGTTTCCTGATGAATGTGTCAGTCATATACTCTATATCTGTGTGTTTCCTGATGAATGTGTCAGTCATATACTCTATATCTGTGTGTTTCCCGATGAATGTCTGTCAGTCATATACTCTATATCTGTGTGTTTCCCGATGAATGTGTCAGTCATATACTCTATATCTGTGTGTTTCCTGATGAATGTGTCAGTCATATACTCTATATCTGTGTGTTTCCCGATGAATGTGTCAGTCATATACTCTATATCTGTGTGTTTCCTGATGAATGTGTCAGTCATATACTCTATATCTGTGTGTTTCCCGATGAATGTGTCAGTCATATACTCTATATCTGTGTGTTTCGATGAATGTCTGTCAGTCATATACTCTATATCTGTGTGTTTCGATGAATGTGTCAGTCATATACTCTATATCTGTGTGTTTCCCGATGAATGTGTCAGTCATATACTCTATATCTGTGTGTTTCCCGATGAATGTGTCAGTCATATACTCTATATCTGTGTGTTTCCTGATGAATGTGTCAGTCATATACTCTATATCTGTGTGTTTCCCGATGAATGTCTGTCAGTCATATACTCTATATCTGTGTGTTTCCTGATGAATGTGTCAGTCATATACTCTATATCTGTGTGTTTCCTGATGAATGTGTCAGTCATATACTCTATATCTGTGTGTTTCCTGATGAATGTCTGTCAGTCATATACTCTATATCTGTGTGTTTCCTGATGAATATGTCAGTCATATACTCTATATCTGTGTGTTTCCTGATGAATGTGTCAGTCATATACTCTATATCTGTGTGTTTCCCGATGAATGTGTCAGTCATATACTCTATATCTGTGTGTTTCCTGATGAATGTGTCAGTCATATACTCTATATCTGTGTGTTTCCGATGAATGTCTGTCAGTCATATACTCTATATCTGTGTGTTTCCGATGAATGTGTCAGTCATATACTCTATATCTGTGTGTTTCCGATGAATGTCTGTCAGTCATATACTCTATATCTGTGTGTTTCCGATGAATGTCTGTCAGTCATATACTCTATATCTGTGTGTTTCCGATGAATATGTCAGTCATATACTCTATATCTGTGTGTTTCCCGATGAATGTGTCAGTCATATACTCTATATATCTGTGTGTTTCTGATGAATGTGTCAGTCATATACTCTATATCTGTGTGTTTCCGATGAATGTGTCAGTCATATACTCTATATCTGTGTGTTTCCGATGAATGTGTCAGTCATATACTCTATATCTGTGTGTTTCCGATGAATGTGTCAGTCATATACTCTATATCTGTGTGTTTCCGATGAATGTCTGTCAG
Organism: Gymnocypris eckloni scoliostomus; assembly: GCA_027564155.1. Taxonomy (NCBI): domain Eukaryota; kingdom Metazoa; phylum Chordata; class Actinopteri; order Cypriniformes; family Cyprinidae; genus Gymnocypris; species Gymnocypris eckloni. The sequence goes on along the minus strand of CM050420.1, from coordinate 28,665,341 downwards.
TCATATACTCTATATCTGTGTGTTTGATGAATGTCTGTCAGTCATATACTCTATATCTGTGTGTTTCCTGATGAATGTGTCAGTCATATACTCTATATCTGTGTGTTTCCTGATGAATGTGTCAGTCATATACTCTATATCTGTGTGTTTCCTGATGAATGTTGTCAGTCATATACTCTATATCTGTGTGTTTCCGATGAATGTCAGTCATATACTCTATATCTGTGTGTTTCCGATGAATGTGTCAGTCATATACTCTATATCTGTGTGTTTCCGATGAATGTGTCAGTCATATACTCTATATCTGTGTGTTTCCTGATGAATGTGTCAGTCATATACTCTATATCTGTGTGTTTCCTGATGAATGTGTCAGTCATATACTCTATATCTGTGTGTTTCCGATGAATGTGTCAGTCATATACTCTATATCTGTGTGTTTCCTGATGAATGTGTCAGTCATATACTCTATATCTGTGTGTTTCTGATGAATGTGTCAGTCATATACTCTATATCTGTGTGTTTCCTGATGAATGTCTGTCAGTCATATACTCTATATCTGTGTGTTTCCTGATGAATGTCAGTCATATACTCTATATCTGTGTGTTTCCCGATGAATGTCTGTCAGTCATATACTCTATATCTGTGTGTTTCCTGATGAATGTGTCAGTCATATACTCTATATCTGTGTGTTTCCCGATGAATGTCTGTCAGTCATATACTCTATATCTGTGTGTTTCCTGATGAATGTGTCAGTCATATACTCTATATCTGTGTGTTTCCCGATGAATGTCTGTCAGTCATATACTCTATATCTGTGTGTTTCCTGATGAATGTGTCAGTCATATACTCTATATCTGTGTGTTTCCCGATGAATGTGTCAGTCATATACTCTATATCTGTGTGTTTCCCGATGAATGTCTGTCAGTCGTAGTAGTTTATACAAGACTGACATTATGCCTTTATCCAGATATTCTACTAAAAGCAAGCACCACGCTATTTAAGACATTTACCAGACAATACAGCACTTTTACCACGGTACAGCCATTTGAAGAAGTTTCAACTCAAACTTTATTATTATTATGTAATCCTTATGATGTTTTAGATCATCGCTATATTATATACTGTATATACTAATTATGTAATAAACACTTATTAATAATAATTATTATTATTAGTGTATTATGTAGTTTATTAAGTATTTAAAATTTTAGTAGTATTTGTGTAATGTTCCTGTATGATACTTATAAATATATTTAATGTAAATTTGTGACATAATTAATAACAGCAAAGTAAACCATAGTAGTAGTAGAAGTAATGTGTTATTTATAATAATTAAATATTACTATCTTAATTTATATAATGAATAAATATGCATAATTTAAAAAGAATGTTTATTATATTTGTATACATATGATTGATATTGTTGTTAAATGAATAAATATGTCCTGTAAAGTCACTGTTCATCAGCTCTGATGTGTCTGGATCTTGTTTACTGTCATCATCTCATTAGCACAGGATGTCTGCCTACTCCAAATCCCACAATCCTTTCTCCGGCGATGACGATGAAGAGGACTCGAAGCCTCCACGAGGCTTTAACTTTGACGAGGATCCGGAGGAGAGTTCACTGAGCCCAGCGGAGAGACGGCAGAGACAGCTGCAGCAGGAAGTGATGCGTACAGCGCAGTCGGCCGTGGACAGCAGCTACCGCTCGCTCGGACACATCTACGAATCGGAGAAAGTCGGAGCCGAGACGGCGGAGGTGAGAGGAAGCTCTTTCGAGTAGTTAGTCTTCCACAAACGCACTGATGTTTCATTGACAGTGTACTGTCCTCCGCAGGAACTGATTCGTCAGGGGGAGGCTTTGAAGAGGACAGAGAAGATGATTGACAACATGGAGCAGGACATGAAGACGAGCCAGAAGCATATAAACAGCATTAAGAGTGTGTGGGGGGCATGGTCAACTATTTCAAAGGCAAACCTGAACCTCCCAAACCTGCTCTGAAGGAGCAGCCCGTGTCCTACGAGGCCAACAGCAGGTCAGATGAACACATTGGTCCTGAAATGCATTTTTCCATGTTTGCCACTTTCTTTTTCAACGTATGCATTTATAAACAGCGTTTCTGCAGGTTTTATGAAGGTATACTTGTGACTTTAAGTAAAGAAAATAAGGAATATATTATATTAGCAATCTCAATTCCTATTCAATCCAAATTAATTTTAATAATAAAAAGCTCATGCCTTGAATAGCTTGCTCTAAACCACTAAAATAACTTATTTATCTTCTGATAACACTGAAAAGAGTGATGTTAATCAGTATTTGTGTCTTGTTTCCAGTGCAAATCTTAAATCAAGATACATTTACTTAAGATACGAAGTCTTGCTTTCTGTGAAACGGATCAAAATGAAGTGAGTTTATGATTAAAACAAGAAGAAATATCTGCCGGTGGGCTTAATTCAGAAGTTTTCATCCCACACAGATATTTGCTCTTGTTTTAAGCATGAACTCGCTCCATTTTGTTCAGTTTCTCAGAAAACAATACTTCATATTCTTCCCCTTGCATCTCGATTATCTCAATATAAACATGTCTGTAAAACGAGACACAAATCCTGAGGAAGAACAGCATTTTTTGCAGTGTGCAGCATTTAATGAATGTGTGTAACTTCATGAATTGGAGACTTTCACTTCTGATTTGTGGAACTGCGAATCAAGACTTAAGACCCGGAAACACTTGCCTACTGAACTCATTTCTTTAGATTTAATATGACATGAAGACGAGGCTGTGATGAATAGATGCACAGTTCATTCCGCTGATAAAACACTGAATATATTCCCCAAAAATGAATAAGAAAAAATGAGACGAGATCCAAGACTGTACATCTACAACTTAAACATACTGTAGGTCCTAGTCAGGGAAGATGCCATATCTAGATTTCTGAATATTATTGAACAGCAAATCTAATATTGTGAATGTCTGATGATGTTAGGTTACAGAACGCGCTTACGGAGAGCAAACAGCAGGAAGACAAATATCAAGCCAGCCATCCCAACCTCCGGAAACTGAACACATCTGGTAAACGCAGACACGTGATGATGCACGTCCTAGCTTACGCATGCGTATATACACTGTACATTACTGGATGTTCATGCATGAGTCAGCGTTACGCTTTTCAAAGCATTGAATCATTTCAACCAGTTTACATAATGACTGTTTCACAGCACTTACAACGCCACGCGCTGCTCAAAACAATGCATTAAAACACCTTTTACAAACGTTTTTAGCTATAAACTACAAAATGCAATTAACAAATCATGTGATACCATTAAATATGAAGTTTGTATAATGTTATTTTTACTTTAAATGCCACTAGGCAACGTCTTCATTCAGAAAGTTCTCTAATGGATGTTATAAAAACATTTCACCAGGAATCATATGAAAATCCTTATATTAATGTGAGTTGGTTATGAGTTGTGGTTGTTCTTTTCTATTGTATATTAATTTATTTATTTTCAAACACATGGTATGAAAACACCCATAGATACTGGCATGGCAATAACAACACAAAGATGTTATTTTATCCATTTGTAGGGAGTTTGTTTAATTAGTTCAACAAGAGACTATTAACTAAAACGCTTTCTTTTAATTATACAAATACATTATTAAAATGACCTGAAATCAGGTAATAACCATATAGACACTGGTTCACGGGGATCATTGCCTCTTGGTAGTGAAGCATTGAAATGTTTTAACAAAGCCTCGTTTACTGAAATCACATGACTTTGGCAGTTTGAGACATGCTTTGAATCACTAGTTGGTTAATGCTCAAAGGTTTCGAAGCATCACAAACTGTTAACATCTTCAGAGTCACAAATGTTCATTTGAACAGGATTCGGAGGCGTCTGCTTCGCTGGATAACGGGTCGTCCGAGCAGAACGGGTATCCCAAGAACAAACATCTACGGGCCGCCCATCAACAGCTGGACAGTAACCTCGGTGAGAAACACTAAATCTGTTTTCCTCATACCTTGATGGGATCTGAACACGTGTTTGTGTCCTGCAGATGATATGTCGTTGGGTTTGGGTCGTCTGAAGAACCTGGGTCTGGGGCTGCAGTCCGAGATCGACGACCAGGACGTTTCTCTGGATGCTTTGCTCAATAAGGTCGACACGATGGACGGCAAGATCAGCTCCACCAACCGGCAGCTCAAAAACCTCAAATAGACTCCCGGTGTGATGTCATTTCCTGGAGGTGTGGCCAAGGTGATCCAACACACCTGCTTGGAAACATGTCTGGTTTTCTCTCCAAGGGAAGTGTGTTTGTTATGCATTTGAGAAAAGATGGTGTTTTTGAGAAGTTAAGCCTTCATTTAATCACTTATTTGAACTGGATTGTACATAAGCTTAGAGATGAAAATGTTACCTGTAAAAGGAGACTTCAGCCATTTCAGTCAATGCTTTCTGAATCACCAAATACCTTGCACTCCTTAACTGAACCCAACTGTAATCTATGATATTCCCATGACATATATGACACTTTTATAATGGCGTATCCTGTTTTCCATGTGTATAGCACATTAATGGAGTACCGTGTATATCAGAAACACATTGAGCCGCCTTATAGTTCATTGATTTCAGACTGAATCTCATGACACTGTCGTTGCATTTCACCAGTCTATAGAGGAGTCGCTATTGTGAATGCAACCCACACAATATCCACTAACCTAAGGACCAATTTGTTATTGTTCTTTTTCAGGTATATATTAGAGTGGCTTTTTATGAAATACCACACTGAAAATCATTTCACTGCTGTTTCTGCATCTTTAAATCAAATGTTGTGCTCCTATTAAAGCTGAATGTGAACAAATATACAATGTTTTCATTTAGAGTTTCACTTTAGTACATTCACAATAACAGAATAGAAAACGTAAGAAACGTGTAGCCTGTTTTTGTACATATACGCTGTGATTATTGGAGTATATCATGGTATCTAAATCGCTTGATTCAGATCGACAGGTTCGTTTATCTTTTGATTCAAGTCAAGACTTTGGAAATATTTGTTCCTGATTTATTTTTATTTTTATGAAACCGTACAAAACATCAAACCATTAAAGGCAGTACAGTTATAAAAACCAAACCCAGAAAAAAAGGCATAGACATTAGTGTGTTGCCAGGTTTAACAAAAATAAAGAAATAAAAAAGCTCTGCGTCGTGCGGCGTTCCTAGCTGTCATTAATTCACTGTGAACCACGACGCTGCACTTACAAATAGCATATATATGAGTTTCATGTTTTAAATAAGAACTGGAATATATGAAATGACAGAAACACAACATGGCTTTGTTTTAAAGCATTTTTGTGAGCAAAATAGAGACGATATTGTCTCCATGATTTGAATCACTTAATATGTATTTCTTGTTTATGGAATTGTTGCCCTGACAAGAAGAAAAGTCTGCCTCAGAACATGCTAACCAAACCATTCATAACCGCTCTAAATGCATGTGTGCAGGCTACGCTGTACATACATAGAAGACTGCATATATTTTGCATTTTGTAAGTTGTACTTGCAAAATCAGTCCCCTAGATGGCAATATATAACCCCTTGAAACGCCCTATATTCATGATTGAGATGATGGAATAATTGAGATCTATATTTACAGTACTTTCTCACCACAAGATGTGGGTGTGCTGTTCTCACCACAAGACAAATAGTCCCACTAACAAAGAAAATATTTTGGTAAACGTTGTCGAAAAACGTTTGATGAAAGAGTGAAGTTTCTCCAGAGTCGCACACATTCATTATCATTCTTTCTCTCTGCACATCTGCGCGCGCGTCACAAAGCCCTCATTAACGGCTCGCGCGAGCAGCTGGTTTGCGCGGGACTGTTTTCACTGAGGCGAGTTTGTGGTTTATTATATAATCAGTTTACTCATTCATCGTAAGTCGTAAGTCGCGGTGTTACTTGTAACCCGAGGTTTGGGGTTGTGGGAAGAATGTTTGGAGTCTGTTCCTGAAAGGAAAATACACAGGAGAGGGAAAAGTGTATCTGTCACGACGACGCCCAGTCTTCTTCTTCGCCCCAAAATAAACCCCTGTCATCATTTACTCACCCTCATGATGTTCCAAACCTGTATACATGTGTTTTGTTCTGTTGAACACCAAACTGTTGCTGGTAGCCATTGACTTGCATAAAAAAAAAACCATGCAAGTCAATGGCTACCAGCAACGGTTTGGTTACCAACATTAATATTTAGTGTTTTAGCAGAAGAAAGAAACTCATACAGGTTTGGAACAACATGAGTTGAGTAAATGATGACAATTTTCATTTTTGGGTGAACTAACCCTATAAGGGAAAAAAGTTATATTTCATTTAGCATTCCATTATTAATTTAGCAGATGCTTTTATCCAAAGCGGAATACATCAAGCGATTCATCTTAAAGAGGCAGGAATTGCTCGTAATACCAAGTTTCAGGCATTGTTTACATTTGAATTAAAGTTTAAATATTAAATATATAAAAATAAAGGCAAAAAGACCAAAATGTGTCTCAAATACTTTACTTAAAATATATTTTGCTATATTTACCGATATATTTTGTCTTTTTATTCTCGTAAAAATAAATATACAAATTATTTTTTTGAAAGTTGTATTATTTATATTATATCATATTTTTGCTTCACTGATTATACCATATTTTGACCAGAATTATTAGTTGATTTATTTTGACTTATTGCTTTACAAGTGTTGAAGCACTTCAGATGAAAAAGATAATTCTTCAGTTTCTTTTGTCATGTTAACTTTTGATTTTAGACAAGTTTCCTCTCATGTTTAGCGAGCGGGCTGGAATGCCTTTCTTTTCATCCCCTAATCCCAGAATCCACTGCTGTCAGCAGCCATAAAGCAGTGGCCCGAGATGACATGTTTCCCTTTCGGTTACCCAGAATCTCATTTCACTTACAGAATAAAACCATACCAACCCTTTTACATTTATAGAACAAAACCCTACCAAACCCTTGCACTTATAAAATAAACCTACATCAAACTCCTTTTAAAATGAAACCATACCCTTCAGTTGTAGAACACAATCCCACCAAACCCATGTCATTTGGTTAGCCTTGATTCTGAAGAGCACACTAAAGAAAACACTGTACATGTTTTTAACCCTCACAGACACCGTTAGAAAGCCCTTCAGTGAGCTCACTGGAGAAATTAGCCATGACATCACTGACGAGCCAATCACTGAGCTCATCTGTTGTCTTTCCAGTGATGTCACGCTTTCTATTATTGATGGGCTTTTGCCATTCTTTTTGTATGTTGACCGTTTTTTTTGGGCCGGAATCTGTCAGTTACATAAAAATACAGTACAGATCACAGCGTGCCAACCTTAGTTGAATACAAATCCAAAATGTAGTTTTTTGTTATTATATAGAGCTGAAAGCCAGCTTAAACAATGCACAAACACATTACATTTCATGTAAATCATTCATGCTAACACACATTTTCTAGGCTATTTGATTGTTTTTTATTTGAAAGTAGACATTTCACTCTATTTTTTCAAACAGAGTCTCGCGCTCAAGTTCACAGAGACCTAGACGGCAGAAGCGCATCCCGTTTACTTTAATTACTTTACCGAAGCTTTCGTTGTTATTCTGAGTGCACACAAATAAACGTAGAGTCTTTACAGATTCGAAAGATGTATTAGGCTACTTTTATCTGTATGACCAAAAATGACGGAGATTTTAAGAGCAAGTGAGCACCGGAGCCTGTCCTGCAGCAAATGCTATTCAGCTTCCACTCTCCACACATTTAACATCATATTGTTTCTTGAAATGTTTCTTGAGCAGTATATTATGATGATTTCTGAAGATCATGTGACACTGAAGACTGGAGTAATGATGCTGAAAATACAGCTTTGATCACAGAAATAAATGTAATTAAAAATGTATTCAAATTTTACAGATATTTCACAATATTACTGTATTTTGGATCAAAAACATAAAACTATAGTATTAAATGGTAGTCTCTGTGTGTGTACAAACACACACACACACACACACACACAAATATATTTGTAAAGACATCCATGCATTGGCATTATTTTGGTTTACTAAATCTAAATGAGCATATTTTTTGTTAATTCAGTTACAGTAAAAAGTATAGTTATTACATTATTTTAATCCGTATGTTCAAAATACTATATAGTACATACATATATAGGTACAAATACAC
>CM050420.1:28627118-28652118 GCA_027564155.1 Gymnocypris eckloni scoliostomus | reverse complement strand
TTGTTCTCATTGTACCATAAATCTAGACATCATTTGATATTTAGACTTTTGCTAGAAGACAGCAAAGTCTTTGATTACAGTAATGTGATTGAATTATCTGTTAATGTAGCGTTTTGTTCTTTTTAAAGCAGTTCTGCTTTCTAGCCGCTCTCACCTCTTCTTTTCCTCCTTCATGAGCATGTGCGGCCGTCTCCAAGGGTCCTTAAAGTTCCGCTTGAATGAGTCAGGCAGGATTTTGGCAACCTCTGAAAAGGAGGAAGAGATCAAGATAATGAAAGAGAGCAAATTAAACTCCGCCAGAGACTAAACGCAGCACCAGAGCACAAAACAAACACATTCACACAGCAGTGTGCTTCATGCTTCACTTCAAAACAGTTTTTAATCCTGCATACAGCATTTCTCATTCTTGTACTAACAGTAGGTTTTCAATGGAGGCCTGTTTCCGTTAGTTTACATGGAGCATTGTAATCGGTTTAAAAGCTCATATAAACACCTCAATCGGAAGAAAAATGCCCAAACTGAATTAAATTGTAATTGGGTTGAGTGGGGTGGGATAAACCTTTCTATAAACCGTGTTAATGGCATGTAAACATTTCATTTCCTTACATTTTTCCTTACATGAACCTTACATTTCACTACTGATTATACCCTGTATGATTGTGTATGTGACGAATAATAAAGAACCTTGAACCTTGAACCTAAACGCATTAAACCGATTACTTTGCGTCTACAGGTGCGTTCACACCAGACGCGAATGAATCGCGCTATTCGCGCGAAGTTGGATGTTTGAACATTTTGAGATTACTCGCTTCATTCGCGCGAGAAATTCACTACACAACAGACGTGAATTCGCGTCATGGGGGGGGCTTCTGCAGCAGCTCCAGTCTCGTTGCAAAATGTATTCATGTTTTTGTAAAAGTATGAAGATGTATATACAGCTCCGGGTACCCACATACAACCACGATTACTGTGTCCTCCATTGTTGCTGATTTTCTGCCTCCGCTCGTAATGAGGTCAATGATAGAGCAAGCTCCTGATAACGCTAGCAGTGACGTCATTACGAGCGGAGGCAGAAAATCTGATATTCTGAAAATCTGTGGGAAAAAGACTGATATTTTCTTACAAATGTGAGTTTATATCTTACAGTTCTGACTTCATAACTCACAATTACTGTACGTGTATATAAGATATAAACTTGCAATTCAGAGAAAAAGTCACAGTTGTGAAATATAAACTTGTTTAAACTCGTTTATTTTCTCAGAATTGCATTCTTAAATCTCGCAATTCTGACTTTAACTCACAATTGCGTGTTTATATTTATTTATCAATCAATCAATCAGTGCCAGAAATGGGATTCCATAGTTTTTATAAGCTCATATTTCAGAGACACCTTTATGGCATATTTGCTTATGGTACAATGCAATGCTATTAACATAATCTGCAAAGACATGAAAGGGTGATTAATAATGGTGCAAAACTTAAGCACCTAAAAACTATAATGTTGGGGAAAAACAATGGACATGTGGGGTCAACTAACATGAAATATTTGCAGTCTTTTGTGGGTGGTCGAATTTCTTACTATGAGATCTCGGCAAAAATGATAACAGTGCAGCTCGCAGCTGTGCTCAAACACAGAGCTAGTAAAGTACGTCCCCAAGCGTCTAAGGTAGAATGATTTATAATGCGATACTGATTTGGACAATCACATGCACTGATACTGACTCTAATTCTATAACCAAACACATTTTTCATTCCCTCTTTATCTCACCCTGGATCTCTCTCTCTCTCACACACACACACACACACACACCATTTTAAGAAATGATATGCATGCTGCCAATGCAGAGGCCTTTTCTAAAATCAGGTGGTATTATTTTGTTTTTCTTCTTTTAAGCAGCATTGCACAACATGCATCCTTCATGGAGAAGCCCATCCCAGTATAAATCTTTCATAAATTCTTTCTGCATGAGTGTTTCTAACACAGCGGTTGAGGGAGTGATGGCAATTTGTTTTTCTTTGGGAAAGTCATAGAAATTCCATTGTGTTTTTTTTTATTTTGCTATTGGAGCACACTTGAAAATAAAATGATATTTGTTGTCCTTTCCATTCGCCACTATAGAATTTTACCCAGCTATGATGACTTACATTTACATTTATGCATTTATCAGACGCTTTTATCCAAAGCTTTTCAGGTTATACATTTTTTAGTCAGTACATGTGTTCCCTGGGAATCGAACCCACAACCTTTGCGCTGCTAACGCAATGCTCTAACCACTGAGCCACAGGAACACTTCTGTTTCTGGGAAACCTGGATATGTGAAACAAATCCATTGCAGTTAGGATGCTGCATTAGAAGTGTGCTGCCTATGTAGACAGCACGATTTAACAGAGCTAGTGTGTATATTACCTTTAGCTGCACTGCAGGTCTCTGTGTGCGCGAGACACCCGCGGCGCTGTTTGAGGTCGGGACAGGGCGTGCCTCCGTTGCGTGGGGGCGTGGCTACCTGCCGGCTCCGCTCTGTAGTCCCCGCCCCACAGACGGACGAACACGGAGACCAGGGACCCCACTGCCGGACCTCACAGTCTATAGCTGCAGAGAGGAACACAAGACACAGGAGCAAATGCCTTCTTTAATGCAAACAAAAATCATGAGTAAATCATGTTGCTTTTAAGACTTTAAACCTTTAAAACTCTGTAAATCTGGGTTTTAATTATAAGCCTGTTTGACCCTCAGAGCAGTGAATTCAGCTTTTTGCAGATTTATTGGTTTAAGGATATAAATAAATTTAAAGAAACAGTGATTCAAACACATATGCATCATGCATTCTGTTATCAGGAGTGAAACAAGTGCATAAAAGCAGTAATGTTAAGTACATTCATAGTACAAAAATTAAAAGCGTCGGCTGAACAAGAAAACAAACCAACAGTTTGCATCAATCTTTTTGAGTTATGATGACAACTTCTAATTAAACTGTTCGACCAACAAACTAAACTGAGTTCAAGGGACTTCATTTGTCACAAATCTTTAAGATGATTTCTAATAAAAATTAAGTTGTTCCAATTAGTTTCAACGTCATTCACTCATAAATGGAACTGTGGCTCTGGAACCAATTAATCTGATTTATTTCAGTTCAAATTAACAGCTAGCATAGCATACTAAACTCATTTAGCATGTCAATTTCAAAGCAGTTAAAATAGGTACTGCAGTTTTCCTCCTCGAGACTTGATGCGGGTTGCCAGATTGAGGACACGAAACGAGCAACACATGCAATTGACAATGATGGGAGGTGATGAGCCTTATACTGGAAGTTGATGAGTTGATTTATCCGTGCTTTAATATGCCTCTGGTCATGGAGCTTTTTAGAGGAATACCATGGCTTTTTAAGTTAACCCTCAATGGCTGCAATACACTGTTTTTTGCCAACTGGCAACACAGGGTGTTGAAATACTATTGGGCAAATTGGCAGTGGGCGGAGTCACACAAACCAAAAAATAATTCTGTCATGTTATGCACATTTCAAAGTAGAATAGCACTGTTTATTCAGAGAAACAAGTATGTAAACGTACTGTAGCATCCGAAAACGTCCGAATAAGTTTGCAAGGTTTCTGAAATTAAATGTTAATTAGTCATTCAAAGGTTTGTTTAAATGATATAAATGCGTATATGCTGAACGCTGGCGGCAAACAAGAAAGTATTATAATGCTTGCCTTTCTATTTCTAATAATATAAAAGCAATTAAGGATGCACGATTTGAAAAATTTAACCGATACGATAATTAAGTCCTTCTCACGGCCGATTCTGATACCGATAACTAATGAGTTAATTTACATTTATCAGATGCTTTTATCCAAAGCGACTTACAATTACATTCAGGTTATACATTTTCATTAGTAAATGTGTTCCCTGGGAATCGAACCCACAACCTTTTGCGCTGCTGACGCAATGCTCTACCACTGAGCCACACAGAGTTCATGTTTTTATATTATAATTTTCATATAATCTGCAGTTTGTGCAGCCAGGAGAATAGGAAATCTAAGATGCACTGATGAAACTGACATTTAGTAGCTCTGGCGAACTATAACAGCACACATCAGTCCTGACTCTTCAAATGGGTTTATTTTTTGTGTAAGGCAACACAATACTTCGTAACAGAACTAATGACAGAACTATGGTTTATCTGCAATTAACAACACATTTATATTCAAGTATTTCATGCATACAGAAATGCATCTATTCAACCTTTTTAGTGCATGAGGATGAGGAAGTTATATCTAGGGATTTAAGCAACAGCTGTTTTAAAGTGGTTACACCGCCTTAGCCGTGGATTATGAGGAGGATGTTTAGGCAATAATTACATTGTTCTCTCACTCATCTTTAGTCTCGGTGCTACCTGAGGTGCTGTTGATAACAGCAGACATATATTTGTACAAACAAAAGCAATCGTTAAAATTAGCTTAAGTTTAAAACATAATCAACACAGATTAAATGAAAGACTAATGGTAGAATCGTACACTGATGGAATTAAATGGTATATAACATAAAACGCAACACTACATAAGCTGCCACGATGTAACGACTACGGCGAAGCAGCTGTAGTAGACTTACAGAACGCCACGAAGTAGCATCTGAAGTCACGAACGCCGTTCATTCGAATACCGTTCCCGTTCCAACAGTGGAGGCTGCTTAAAGTCCCTTAAGCGAGATAGAAGTTGTGTTAAAACGTGACGCTTTTTTCCTCCTCTCTGAGTCCTTGCTGAACATGCTTCACAAATAGCAATGGCATTGTCCTCCTCTGGAAACACTTCCAGACCGGCGAAGACATGTTCACAGATGATGACGTAATGAGCGAGACAAGCTGAGAGTCACTGCAATTTAAAGCAGCAGTCACTTGCACTCGGAAAGCGGATGAATCTCAGATAAACCAGACTGATTGATTGATTTACACTTTATCGGAGCAATAAAAATGACGTCATTTTCACCCACAATGCTCGATAATTTATCCGTCCGATAAATATCGTGCATCCCTAAAAGCAATCATTAGAAGTCTTTTTGTATACATTTGAATTCCTTTGTTTAAGCGTTCTAGGTTATTATTAGATGGACTTCTATCCGTATTAGACCGAACTGTTCACCACGACAGCGAACAAGAGGGAGAAAGTGAGCAATGTGTGCTCAGGCGCTGCCGTTCGAAGCACTGTCAAAATAAAAGTCTCGAACGCATCGGCCAAACAGGAAAACCTATAGGGCCAGGGGCATTCAACTAAAATGTACAGAGGTCCAGTTAGAGACAATTTCTTGAAGCAAAGGTCTGGAAAATCATAATGTCTTACCATTTAGTGTGATAGCTTATATATTTTATAGCTTTTATATATTTATAAGTAGCCTAGTTGTTGTTTCAGCATCTGCATGTAATAAATACCTGCCTAATCAAATTAATTCAGAACAATTCAAAAACTTGACAATATTTATTGTCATGTTACATAGTACTGAACATATATGTATGACTGTAGATATGTATGTTTTTTTTCATTAACAAAATAAAAGTAGGGCTGTATTTCAAAATAAGAGAAAATAAATAAAATGTGAAAATTGTGTATGTTCAAATAAAGTGCTTAACTTCAGACAAATAAAATAAAGGGAGGAAAAGCTTGAATTTCTAATTTTCTGTTTTACATCTTGACTCAACAATCGCAACCAATTTGACAAATGATTAATCTCAACACATCTTAACAATTAAACGGTTTTAGAATATCACCAGTTTCTACCACTCTTATATCCCACTCCTCCGCTGTTGGAGAACGCATTTGTTCCTTATTTTTATCTCCCTTTCTCCGTCTTACTCGCCTGTTTCTCAGCGCAGTCGTCTGTGTCTCTCCTGTTGTTTTCTACATGTATCACTATCTTTCTTTTTCTTTCTATCATCTTTTCATGTGTAACTAGCCGCGAACTCTCTCATCTGTCTGCATTCTGTCGAGTCGCAATGTTTACCAGACTTGATTGGCTGAGCGGTATCACGTGATGGCTTAACTCGCATGCAATTGGTCCATTACCACTACAGTAAAGACAAAAGCTGCGCCGGTTGAAATAGAAGCGCCCCGTCAGGTTTTAGATCATAACCTTATATTTTGGCTGTAGGTCCGGGTCCGTGTGGGACGGCTTTTGGGTCCGGACCGCGGTCCGCCTGTTAGTTAGTGACCTATACTATAGGCCTATGCTGATATTTGAAAAATGCCAAATCTCAGCCGATAGATCGGCACGGCCGACCACTAAATGATACCTACAAAAACCTCAACATATACTCTTGTAAATGTAAAACATGACAGCAGTAAATGCTTATTATACTAAAAAAGAAAACTTAATTTCAACATTAATTCTCTTCAAAATACAAAACATGTTAGGAACCAGAAACCCATTGCACAGTTTCCAAAGTCATAAAGACAATTCCATTAAGTTATTAGTTCAGTTTGAATTACACACGTTACGTTTGATCAACATTTTAATAAATCAAGACGTTATCATTTTGTAATCATGCATTTAATGAAGTTGTGGTAACAGATCCCCTGAACGTGTGTTTAGAGTCCAGGTGAAGAATACATGAACACAGATCACACAGCTGTGTGCTGTGACATCATACACACCCTTACACTACACACACACAGAGAAGAAAGCTGGATCTAATAACACAGCTGCTCTCTCGTGTGGGCTTCAGAGGAACCGAGATCCCCGACAGCATCACGTGGGCTACATAACGTTTGTAAACTCAGCTAGTGATTTCCGTGGCGCATCCTAAAGTGTCTGAGTGTTCAAGAGAACGAGTAAACATTTTGGTTATTGCTTCTACGTGTCAAGTTAAACTTCTACACAAAGTTAAAGCGCTCAAGGCAGCTTTTCGTTAAACGTCTTTGGTTGTCTCTCAGGTTCTCAAAATATGTTTTTGTTTGGTTTGTTTAGTCAGAAAGAATGTGTTTTGCACAATCAAGCCAAATTTGGGATAAACTTTTTCAAAGTTGTAAATAAAACCGTAGTGTGTTTTACAAGAAAATACCATTTAATTCTTTCTACTTCACAATGTCATGTTTAATTCAGTGTGTTGCTGTGTAATTGTTTGTCAAATGTATTAGAAATGAGTGAAAATTGTTATAAAGGAAATCCAATACCAATTTATTTCAATGTATCATTAATCCAGCTAAATGAAGACAGTGATGTAGTGTTGTTAGACTGAATAATCACATCATAAATAAAACACTGGCTGCTGTACAGCATGTTCCCGAAAAGCATGGTGTAGCCCAAAGCATTTGTGGTGTAATCTGACATTCCACTTGAGCTTTAGAGTAGATGTTTAGGATTAACCCCCTACATGTGTAACATATGCTCACGTTATCCACCAGAACATGCCAAGCACACGAACACAGCTGGCGTGCACACATGCAATCAGGTACTGTATGTGCACATGCACACGTCTCTCTCTCTCACACACACACACACAAAACTGAAGTGCACACATGCAATCAGGTACTGTATGTGCACATGCACACGTGTGTCTCTCTCACTCACACACACACACACACACACACACACACACACACACACACACACACACGCAGAGCACATGCAGACAGCAGCTGGAAACTGTATCAAAGCACAGATGCATGAAATACTGCGGCAATATTAAACAAAACTGAAGTGCACACATGCAATCAGGTACTGTATGTGCACATGCACACGTCTCTCTCTCTCACACACACACACGCACACACACACAACAGCTGGAAACTGTATCAAAGCACAGATGCATGAAATACTGCGGCAATATTAAACAAAACTGAAGTGCACACATGCAATCAGGTACTGTATGTGCACATGCACACGTGTCTCTCTCACACACACACGCACGCACACACACACGCACAGCACATGCAGACAGCAGCTGGAAACGGTATCAAAGCACTGATGCATAAAATACTGCGGCAATCTTAAACAAAACTGAAGTGCACACATGCAATCAGGTACTGTATGTGCACATGCACACGTGTTTCTCTCTCACACACACACGCACACACACACACAAAACAGCTGGAAACTGTATCAAAGCACTGATGCATAAAATACTAAACAAAACTGAATATTAACAATAAACAAAACTGAAGTGCACACATGCAATCAGGTACTGTATGTGCACATGCACACGTCTCTCTCTCTCTCACACACACGCACACATACACACACACACACACACACACACACACACACACAGCAGCTGGAAACTATCAAAGCCCTGATGCATGAAACACTGCGGCAATATTAAACAAAACTGAAGTGCACACATGCAATCAGGTACTGTATGTGCACATGCACACGTCTCTCTCTCTCGCTCACACACACACACACAAAACTGAAGTGCACACATGCAATCAGGTACTGTATGTGCACATGCACACGTGTCTCTCTCTCTCACACACACACACACACACACACACACACACACACACACACACACACACACACACACACACACACACACACACACACACACACACACACAGCAGCTGGAAACTGTATCAAAGCACTGATGCATGAAATACTGCGGCAATATTAAACAAAACTGAAGTGCACACATATGCTACACTCAAAGAGCAAATAAAACTAAGATAAACTCAAAACATCTCAAATTCACAATTATAATAAACCAATGTGTTTGATATGAACTTATGTGTTCGTCAAGACCCTTTAAAACGTTCTAAATCTGTTTTTATTGCCGTTTACAGACCCGTTTGACCCTCAGAGCAGTACATTATGCTTATTAAACTGCTGTTGTAAGTATACACATGGATTTAAAGAAATAAAGTAATTTAAAATAGAACCCAAAGCCAATTTAAAGTTGTATTATGAGTATGACCAAACCCTCCAGGCCCTAAAATACTTTCTTCTTCAGGATTTTGTCTTGTTTTTCACTACAAATATCCAAACATTATTAAATCAAGATACGTTAACTTGAGGTGCAAAATGACCTGAAAACAATACAGAATATATTAAGTCAAAATTAATATAAACACTGAGCAAATTTATGCATAAAACAAGAAAAAGAATATCTGACAATGAGGTCTGAAAATAATCTTCTTTTCCTTTTAAAAGTTTATTTGTCTAATGCTACTGGAAGACATTTTTCCTTGTTTTAAACAAACTCACCTTTCTTTAAGACAACGAGACTTAATCTTAAGTCGTTGCCTTGATTTAATAGTGTATAAAAATGTACACTGGAAAAGAAGCCGTGCACAGCGCAGTACACAGACTTATGCAAACCACATACAACAATGCATGTCAAATCTTTAAGTGCACATCCTAAAATCTAATCACTGAAACATATATAATTAATTATGTTGATTACATGGATCCTTTTCTCCAACCCGTTCTATGGCCATTATTGTGATGATTCACTAGATGGGACATTTTACAACGCAAAGGTTTGACAAAGCAAATCTGAAATCATGCTGAAGCAGTAGCTAGCATACATCGCACTGCTTTATTTCATTCATGTTCTCTCGGTGACCTCACGGCTCGTTCGTTCTCATTCTTCTATTCTTCCACACCAGAGTGACAGATCTCAACAATGAACGCAAACACACTCACAAACACACACCTCCATACAAAGGCCCTGTCAAATTCCCCACATTCCCCTGCATTACTTCTGCCTTGCGTCGTTCCCAGACAACCCTTCCCTCGCTCGCACCATCACCGGTGGTCCAAAGGGCCCGACAGCATTTTAATCTTACTCACGCACTCCGGGGTCACCAAAGGTCACAAGCACTCTGATCAGGTGACCTGCGGACCAACAATGTCTTAATTATAGTATGTATGTGTAAACCTGGATTGTTCAGCGTCAGACTCGGTTACTTCGTTAAAACACAGAGTCAAATGATTTTCATGACATTTGGTTTCTTTAACGGGTTTGAACTTCTGCATTCTTCAGTCATCACATTAAAACACCTTGTGAACCTATCAGACCTAAAACACATGAGGATTTATGAGAGCTTGCTCAAATGAAACGAGAGAGAAAACAATACCAATAATATTACTGTTACAACATTGTTACTGATGTTACTGAATTAATGCAAAACCGATTCTTTTTGTCGCATGCACTCATACGTCTGAATGTTGTGTTGATGTGATACAATATGCACATTGATACGCACATACAAGACATTGTTATACATTTTCTCTGTAATTATGCAGCTATAAATGTTGGATGATGCTGTTTTAGATGTTATAATTTATTTGTATAAATACATTTTTTTTATAAATAAACTCACTGCTGCACACGTGCCACAATATCAGGGCTAACGATTATTTTTATTGTCGACTAATCTATCGATAATTTATTCCGATTAGACGAATAATCTATCGATTATTTTACGATTAATCTATTTATTATTTTCTCATCGGTTGATGAATTATTTAGTTAAACTATTAATAAATAATGACAGTAAAAAAAACAATCCATTTCTCATAATTAATAGAAAAAAAGAAATAGAAAGAAAGAAAGAAAGATAAAGAGAGAAAGAAAGAAAGAAATAAAAAAGAGAAAGAAAGAAAGAAAGAAAAAAAAGAAAAAATAAAAACAAAGAAAGAAAGAAAGAAAGAAAAAAAAAAGAAAGAGAAAAAGAAAGAGAAAGAAAGAAAGAAAGAAAGAGAAAGAAAGAAAGAAAGAGAGAGAGAAAGAAAGAAAAAGAAAGAAAGAAAGAAAGAAAGAAAGAAAGAGAAAGAAAGAAAAGAGAGAGAAGAGAAGAAAGAGAGAGAGAGAGAGAGAGAGAGAGAAAGAAGAGAAGAAAGAAAGAAAGAAAGAAAGAAAGAAAGAAAGAAAGAAAGAGAAGAAAGAAAGAAAGAAGAAGAAAGAAGAAGAAAGAAAGAAAGAAAAGAAAGAAAGAAAGAAAGAAAGAAAGAAAGAGAAGAAAGAAAGAAAGAAAAGAAAGAAAGAAAGAAAGAGAGAGAAAGAAAGAAAGAAAGAAAGAAAGAAAGAAAGAAAGAAAGAAAGAAAGAAGAAAGAAAGAAGAGAATGAAAGAAAGATGAAGAAAAAGAAGAAAAAGAAAGAAAGAAAGAAAGAAAGAAAGAAAGAAAGAAAGAAAGAAAGAAAGAAAGAAAGAGAGAAAGAGAAAGAGAGAAAGAAAGAAAGATGAACAATTAAAGAAAGAAAGAAAGAAAGAAAGAAAGAAAGAAAGAAAGAAAGAAAGAGAGAAAGAGAGAAAGAGAGAAAGAGAGAAAGAGAGAAAGAACGAGCAGTGATAGTCAATAGAAATGCAGATTATGGTGCACTCAGCTCTGTTTGGGACGGACAGCACTTACAGCTGAGAGACTTGAAAGGTTTTATTAAAACATCTGCTTGAATACACATCTGTATATGAATGAACCGCTGAAGTCACGACCGCATTCAGCACACGAGAGCCGAGCGACAGAATCAAAAATGGTGTCATAACCCCGGGAAGTTTCATCACAGCTGAGCCCGTTCTTAAATAACTACTTAAGCTACTTAATTAACGAGGAGAGATTAATGTAGGAGGACAGAGAGGAACATGTGGTTTCACATTCATGAAATGTGCGTGTGCCAGCTAACACACAACATGTGCCCCAGTCTGTCCCTGTTCAGTGTTCATGCGCTCTCACAGCACTCGGGTCACCAAACCTATGACAGATATTCCTCAGCATTCCTCCACGGTCAGGAATCTGTCACAGAGACAATAAAGCTCCGTCCTGAGACATCAAACAGACTCACATCAACACACTAACCTCACAGCAAAGACCGAGTCCTGTAAACGGCATCGTTCACCATCCATCAGAGTACGATCAGTCTTCAAAACCAACGCTGAAATCAATGCTTGCAGAATGAAAGTCTCTTAAGGGTTATGATGTGAAGCAGACTGCATAGAAAAGCACTTTAAAGGTGTCAACATGTGTTGACTTTGATTGGATCTTCAGAGGCAGAATTAACATTCGGCTGTACTTCATGCAGATCCGCTCGCCTCCATTAGCTGCATTAATAGTGTGTTTAACATGCCGTGCATTCACATGTTTAACACCTACAGCATCTGGTCCGGTGGGACCGCTATCTGATGGATGACTGGGACTTTCATACTTTATAAAGATGATGTGCGTGGTATGACCTTAATCTTACATCAAGAAAAAGTTAAAATTACATTTTAGTATTTTATTTGAGAAAATATATAAACAGGCTATATTTTATGGTTACGAATATGGATTACATTTTTAAAATATATTTAATACATTTATATTTTATTATATATATTTTATACATAAGCCTATATATCGTGTTTTTCATATTTAGCCCAAATATAACCTTGTATAATAGTGCCTATTTTTGAATAATCCAGTGAAAATATTACTACTACTACTACTACTATTAATAATTATTATTAACTTATATAATTGTATTTATTTAGCCATTTATTTATGATGGACTTTAACCAGAGATGGGTATAATTATAGCAAATGCATGAAAAGTCTAGTGTTCCTGTGTGGCTCAGTGGTAGAGCATTGCGTCAGCAGCGCAAAAGGTTGTGGGTTCGATTCCCAGGGAACACATGTACTAAAGAAAATGTATAACCTGAATGCACTGTAAGTCGCTTTGGATAAAAGCGTCTGCTAAATGCATAAATGTAAATGTAAGTCTGACATCAATGCTTGACATTGCTCAGTGTAAATGTTATAGCTCTGTAATGGTTAACACATTTCAACTGTTGGGTAATATATAACCCTCCAGTATACTGCTGTAGTAATATAGTTCATTTGTGCTTCAGACTGTAACCGTAAATGACCCACAGCATCTACAGCCACAACATCATCTTAAATCAGATAATAGTCAAGACTGGGAACAATTACTGGGAACATCAAGAGCAGATTATTAGATTAAACCTGCTCCAGGGTACGAGAGAGAGAGAGAGAGAAGAAATGAGATTCTGCTCCATTCCTGTTTTTCTCTCTATTTCTGCATCTGGTTAAAACTGGGTGTTTGTTCTCTCCATGTTGCTGATGTGAGATGCTTCTTCATCAAATGGGCAATATATCCTGAATATTCACGATACATTAGTAATGACAGACATGTTTTATTAGCCTCTGATTTTAACGTTCATAGCGGACATGGTGTTAGATTTGGTACAGTATATTTGATTTGGTACAGTTCAAACTGTTCATTTCAATAAATCAATAACAAAATGTTAATGTAAGACTCTGTAATGCATGGCTTTTTTGTAATGTTAAATTATACAATTTGAGATATTTTTGATCCTTCAAACTAACGTTTTATTGTGAATATGAGCTTGATCTCTGAAGGGTTTATGAGCAGTAAACAGCTACTGACATCCTGGAGCTTGTGTCTCCGGAAATGAAGATGTTATTTTTAATAACAAACTGCATATCTGAAGTCCAAACAAGTACATTTTTGCCTAAAAAAACTCTTAAAACTACATTCCGTGACACAAAACAGTATTGTTTTTTAAATGACAGTTTCCTGGGTTTCCACCATGGCACTCGCTGTGAGAAATACAGTAACTTCGGCACAAACGGTGAAGCACTGAGTGACACCAGCACTGGAACTGCCTCGGTGGAAAAGGGGGATTTGTGGGCCACTGGACCGGAGCGGACTCTGGAGCCCAATCTGTGGGCTCTCGGACCGGATTTTTAATCGCAGTGCCGGTTAAATGTAAAATGATGCAATTTTTGTTAATAGGCTTTCATTTTGTTGGCAAGGCTTTAATTTTTTTACCAGATAGTGTTTCAGGTTTGGTCTATAAAGCAAATACTTGCTTTATTCCTGTTTTCTGCTTCTGCATATTATAGCGCCAAAATAATGGAAATTATTGGAAATATTTATTGGACATTTTGGAAAATAATGCAGCTCTAAATGTGTGGGTGTGTTGGTATAGATGTCAGAGTGTGGTTTGTATGTGTGTCATAAAAATATTGTGTGTGTGTACGTGTACGTGTGTGTTCTTGTAAAAATTGAGAGCGAGAAACTCTTCTGCAAATCACACAAATCCAAGCATCCAAGCACATCTAACGGGGAAATTTTGGTACTGCGCCCAAACAAAATTACACTGAAAGCTCAATTTTTGAGATATCAACCTAAAATTTGGAACATAACTCGTTTAGATGTATGGCTTTGATTTTCTAGCAGGTTTAGAGTTCAACATGTTTCATATATAAAATAATAATAAAATACAAAATATTGTTCATAAATCATTTTAATAAACTTAAACCTGTATAACTTGTTTTGGTTTCACTTTTTTTACTTCAACAATAATCTGCCATGTGTTTGCTTTAAAATGAGACGAAACTTAAGTCTGTGCATGACCGTTTTTTGACATGGACATTTTTGTCCACTATGGACCTATGTGTAACTTTTCTTTATTGATGCACAAGGGTTAAGCCATTTCTGAGCAAATACAGAAATATCAAGATATTTCAAAATATTGAAATACTGCGCTATAATTCTTAAGCAATATTCTCTGGCCTAAAACACACCCAAACTCATAAATCAGTTTAAAGGTTCAGAGTGTTTTGTTTTCCTCAGCTATATATATATATATATATATATATATACACACACATATGGCAGTAATCATGGCTGAGGGAGTGTATGTGTCTGAATGAATCAGATCAAGCTGTTATTTGGAGACGTGAACAAACCAAAACCAACCGAATCCTTCCAGTCCAACATTACTCATAATAAAAACGACCCGCACAGCGACGAGCGATCAAAGACAACAGCAAACCTGCCAACAACATCCGGCTTGGACTTTGTTAAACGTTTAGCTTGTAAGCTCTTTTTGCATCTCTCTTTTCACTTGTTTTGATATGTTCTTATCTAACGCACTGACATGCAGACACGTAGAAGTGTGACTGAAGTGTTTTCACGCTCTGCTTTTAGAGGTTTTAAAGTCTCAGTGACTGAGTTTTACAGCGTAAACAAAGACAGTTGAGTAACTCTGAACTCCTGAGGACTCCGCTCAAGACCTCCCTCAAGTCAAAACACCATCTTTACATCATGTCTTTGTCTTATATGGAGCAGAATGCTGCGATGGGCTGATGGGATGTAGTGTTTACATACATACATGGGCTGTATTTGAAGCGGTTTCTGAGCTCTGGTGCTGTAGTCGAGGCAGGTGAGAGACATACAGACAGCAGATAATGACGGCTGTGATAATAACCCAACACATACTTCACTCCCAGACACCAGCTGTTTCTAAACCTCTTGATTTCGGTCAATACTCCATCACCTCGTTCAGACGTGTCTGCTGAAAGACCTCATTTGAGACCACATTTTGAACAAACGATGGCAGAAATTACATTTTTAGTAGAATTATCCAATAGTAACTGTAGAAATTAAACTTCCGTCATCATTTATTCACACTATTTTTAAAACATTTTTTGAGTTCTGTAGAATGCAAAAGGAGATGCTCTTTTCTTTCTTACAGCAGATGCAACTGGTGACCATGACTTTTAGGGCTGGGGATATATCTCATGCGATATGCATCTCGTCAGTAAAACCGTGTTCTGTCGATTTGTGCTTTTTTAAACCTACCCTTACAGTAACGCACATACAGTAAGTACGTGTTTTATCCGCGGTTGTGGATAGAAGGGATGCATCTAGTACCGGAAATCAACAATAAATATTTGTTCTACCTATTATATTGTGTTTTATTAACGTCTACACCAACCCCAACCATACAACTACCCGTACAGTAATGCAGATACATTAAATATTGTTGTTCAGCGTGAGAAAAGGGATGCGATATTAATCTGACGGGTGGGATACAATGTCAGGACACCGGCTCCGTGATTGGCGGTAAATCTCCGTCACCGGTTTTCAAATGGAGCGGCATTTAATACAGAACTTAGAACTTCATTCATTTGGACAACTTTAAAGTTGATGTTCTCTATATTTTGATTTATTTGCACCCTCAGATTACAGATTTTCAAATAGTTGTATCTCGGCCACATATTGTCCTATCATAAACCATACATCAATGGAAAGATTATTTATTCAGCTTTCAGATGATTTATACATCTTATGACTGATTTTGTGGTCCATGGCCACATATTTATTAACTACATGTACTTAGGTTAGGTTTCAGGATTTGGCTTCAATGTACTTGCATATAATTATGCATAGTTTATTGTTATTATAATTAGAAAGTACATGTATCATGTAACAAAAGCACCTTAAAATAAAATGCTACCCAGATGAATTGGATGATATTCCTTATGATAAGACATGTTAAAGGCGAAAAAACCGAATAAAACATGTTTTCAAAAGTGCTACCTGCCGCGCGTCAGTCAGAGCGCGTGACGTCACGCCAGCAGCGGGTCATTAACGCACTCACCTGAGATGTGGCACGCGGTCTGATAATCGTCGCAGCAGTCGCCGCTCCTCCGGCAGTACGTGTCGCAGTAACACACGCTTCTCGTCGCGCTGCTATCCACGCACTCGTTATTTCGTCCTGGACAGCATCTCGGTGCCGGTCTGTCCGCGCATCCCGCCTCGCACCCGCCGCACGCGCACATCACGAGCGCGATTACCGCACAAACGCGCGTTACACCTGGCGTTATCATCATCATCACGACGCCACACAGAACGTCTTCGGGGTCGCTCTGATACAAAAGATGCCGCTTTAAAGAGGTTTCTCGCACTTTCAGACGCAGCGAAGGAGTCCTGCGTCCTGTCAGCAGCATCTCTGAACTTCATCTGAGTCTGAGTGCGCGCGGAGCGATGATCACTGACGCAGCGCCGCGCGCAGGACGCATGCGCAATCACAGCCTCGGCGCGCCACACACACACACACACACACACACACACACACACACACACACACACTCACACACACACACACACACACACACACACACACACACACACACACACACGAACACACGCGCGCACGAACACACACACACGAACACACACACACACACACACACACACACACACACACACACGAACACAAACACACGCGCGCACGAACACACACACACACACACACACACGAACACAAACACACGCGCGCACGAACACACACACACACGAACACACACACACACACACAAGCCGCAGCTTTCAGTTTAACAAAACAATAAATCAGTAACATACATTATTTTTCCTATAAGTGTGTGTATATAAACATATTTAGATATTCAACATTTTCATTCACACATACATTTTACATTTATGATGTGATTTTTATAAAGTGATGAAATTTGCAATATTTTATCAAATATATGGTATTATTCGATAAAAAATGTTAATATGATATTTTATATATATATATATATATATACTATTTTTATGAAGTGATATGAAAATGTCATTATTTTGTGGTTATTATTATTGATTATTTAGTCTGTCAGAACTGGACAGTTCTTGTAATCAGATGATTTTACATTCAGCATGTTTAATGAATCAATGTCATGGATCATATATTACTACACCAGTGTTTTAAATGAATTATGATTAATAGTTGTTATTATTAATGATTTAATTTGTATTATTCATAGGAAATATTTGCTCAATAGAATTTATTTTTAGGGATTTATTAACTTTATGATAGCATTTTTCAACAATGTGTTGTCTAATACTTCATGTCTCTTCATGTCAAATACTCAAATATAATAAAATCACATTGAGATGGTTATAAAGAGATGTGTTAGTTTCTTGTTTTGCCCCAAGCCCCGGTTGGTTTGTGTCTGGTTCTGGACACACGTTGATGGTCTCTGAGAGAACAGTCTTCATTCTGTGGTGAAGCAGAGCAATGGGCCGGATCTGATCTGAGATCAGCGCTCTGAGCTGTTATTACACAACATCTGGTAGTGTTTCCTCCGCTCGGCTCGGGTGATGGACGTGATAATTATGAGTATGAAATCCCCCCCACAGAGAGAGCGTGTGACACAGTCGCTAATACATGCCACAGAGTCAGTCTGTGGACAGATATTCACAACAAACACTGAAGACATTACAACACTTAACAGAAAACAGATTCCAGCACTGCCAAAGCATCTGCTGCGTGTCTGCGCACAATGACAATGCCCAAGGTTGTGGGTCTGGAATCCCGCCCGCAGGAAGCAACCACGACTGAGGTGGAGACCCTGTCTAAGACAATGAGACGTCAAGGTTGGGGCCCGAATCCCGCCCGCAGGAAGTAACTACTGAGGACCCTGAGCAAAGGCACCAACTCACCGCCTCGGACGAGTGTTCGCTGCCCATCGCTCCAGGCGTGTGTGTGTGTGTGTGTGTGTGTGTGTGTGTGCACTGCCCAGGTGTGTGTGTGTGTGTGTGTGTGTGTGTGTGCACTGCCCAGTGTGTGTGTGTGTGTGTGTGTGTGTGTGTGTGTGTGTGTGTGTGTGTGCACTGCTCCAGTGTGTGTGTGCACTGCTCCGGATGCCTGGTTAAATGCAGAGAACATTTCACCTCATTATACTCTGTATAATCAGGTGGTGTGACAAATAAAGCTCATCTGAGCTTTAATTTGTTGTTTGTAAAATAAACAAAAAGATAAATGTTTCCAGGACAACTAGCTGAAATAAAATAAGTTAATGTTTTTTTATATTTAATTTAATTTAGTGTTTATTTTATTCCAAGTGAACAGTAAAGCAGTCAGAAGTTTTAGACTGGCATAGAACCAGGACGGGTCAACCACTGTCCGTCTCTCTCTCTCTGGTCTCTCGCCTCTGTCTCTGACCCTTCTTTCTCTCTCTCTCTCACTCTCTCTCTCTGTCTCGTCTCTGATCTCTCTCTCTCTCTCCGCGTGATCAGAGGTCATGTATGTGGTTCATCCAAATGCATCCGTCGGTATTTCACCTGACTTAACAACCCAGATTATGATCGCCCTTTCTCACCAGCCATTCGACCGTGCTGACAAAGATAACCCCACCAAGAGAGTATATCTCCGTCTCACATCCTGTTTTAGTCACGACAAAGAGATCGAGATCCTCAATGCAAAGAGAGGATGACATGGAGGAAGAGATCTGACTGAGACAGAATGATTCCTGAGGCCACCACTGGACTACTCTGGCAGGCAAACTCCATGGATGACTGCAGCCAAACCCCATGATGACTCAAAGGAGCATGCTCAGATTTTGAAAAATATAGTAAACTGAGAAACATGGAATATTATTACGATATTTATACCAACAGCTTATGAATAGAGAGAAATTTGTACTATTTCGTTTAATTAGAACCCTTTACAGATCTCGAACCATTCTGATATATTATTTAATACTTACAGCTGAGATCACCACTAATATTATATTTAATTGCCTTTTACATTATGATTTTACTTTTCTTGTGTCTCAGCTGTTGGTTTTATATGTCCAACATTTTGTTAAAAGAAGATTTGACATATGTTCACACTGATATAGATTTTCCTCAGAATAAATACCTACAAAGAAAATCAAAATTGATGGGAGACAGTGAATAATGCTTTTTGTAACTTTAAACAAAAGCTATAATTACCTCTCATTTCCAAAGAAATGTCTTAAGTAATATGTTAATAATCTTAAATGTGTTAAACCTGGTATTTATTCCGCCTTTTACCTTCAGCCAGCTTTTTAAAGCCTTAATAATTTCTGTTGTTTATTTTTCAAGTTTCTTTTGGCCATTATGACTTACCTGGGCCAATTGTTAACCATGTATTAACTCATGGATGAACTGACTTCATGTCTTCATGTTATTTGATTATTATTAATGTAGAAATAGCCAGCTGCCCATTTACAGATCCATTCTGCCTTTTCAGATCTCACATACAGATTAGAAACCAAAGAACAAATATCATTCTTTAAAGAGAATCCTTTAAATATTATTAATGTTTTATTGTTTTGAGACCCAATTGACGCAATCCATGAAATGCAAAGTATTAATTTTTAAATAACTTTGAATAGAAGCTTTTTAAGGATCACTGTAGCATAGAGTAATCAGATTTAATATTATTCTGGTGGGCCAAAAACCAGAACCTGTTGCACAACTTTAAAATTAAGGTTCTTTGTAAGAGCAAAAAACACAATAATGGAAGTACAGAGTTTCAGATTGATCTGAAAACAAAACTCACTTTGACAGCACACAGCATTCAGTTTTGAAGCCTTCAGATCTACACAGAAGAGGCCAAGAAACAGAAATAATCTATGTTAATATATGACAACAACCTATTATAGTTTCTAGCGCCCAAACACACACACACACACACTATTATATAATATATATTAATAATAATATTATTATAGTATTAATATATATATAATATTATTATTATCAAAGATACACACGCATTTATTATTTAAACATATATTACATATTATATATATATATTATAACACACACACACACGACATATATATAATTTAAATATTATATTATATATATATATTAATACATACACACGACGATATACCTAAACATACACATATTAATATATTACATGCACCCACAGACACACACACACACACATAATAATAATAATATACCCACATACATATATACACACAGATTACACACACCTAAACACACACACACACACACACATATCAACACTGAGGCGAAAGATTCTGCCTCTGATTCTGCCTCTAGCGGCCAAAGAATGCATACTGAATTAGGATCGCATTGAAAAGATAGGATGACACTATTTCAATCTCGGCACACTGTGATAGCTGACATGGCACACACTGCAGAAACACTTTAATGCACCGCAACAGTTGACGCCTGGAATCTGGTGAACTGGCAGTATTTAATATCTACTGAACTATATTCAGTTGTATATAACACGGATATTGCAGATACAGACAGACACAGTACATCATGGCCTGGGACAAAAGATGCTTCAAAACCACAAAGAACTGTCATTACAAATTTTGTCTGGTCGATGGAAAACATGATTCAAATTAATTATCAAAAGATTTTACAAATGTAAAAATATTAGCCTTAGATAAAAACAAAACATTATAAGTAGAAATGTCAGAAACATAAAAGAATCCAAATCAAAATGATATTTACAGTAATGAATGAACTGAATATCAGTAAATATATCTCAAATAGTGAATCAAACACCCCAATATGAATAAGTGGTTCATTCTTCTCTCTGGTTAAAAGCTATCTGAATCCATTACTTTCTAGATTTATCTCAGGGTTTAACGTTTATCGCGACGAATATCCGTAAACGATGTTTTCTCAGCAACCAGCAAAAGGAACCCATCTCATTACCACACAACTAGCAAACCTGGATCATGATTTTAGAGCCTATAAGAAATGATTTAAATATATGCCATGTTGAATGATGAACCCCAGACGCCCCAGTGATCTTCCGTGCCTCCTTTCACCACACCAGACCAAGCCAAGACCTCAACTGAGGATGGTTCACTGAGACATGGGAAGTTCATGAAACCAACGATTTCATCCACGCAGTGATTATCCACATCTAATAAACATGGTCAGATAAAACATTTTAGATCCCAAGAATATCGACATACGCACACAGGGTGCAAAAGCATATAAATTATTAATAATTGAATGAATGAAACTATATATTAATGAAAAATTAAAAGGAAGATGTAACAGAATCTCCAAAACAAGGAACTTAAGAGATCCAGATCAAAATAACACTGGACTGTAGCATTAGATATGGGTTGAACTAGATCTCAATTTTGGTCAATAAACCTCAGTTGAACCTTTACCTAAAAGTTGCCATTATATTCATTAATATTATAATATATTATGCGATATTGAAATACTACAGGTTCGCATTTGTTTATATTTTCTGATGTTGATATAAATATATGTTCAAATAACTATATGTCATCTTTTTAGTAAGTGCTTTACTTTTATTTACACACACGTGACGCTCACACGCCGCATGCCTTTTGCCACACAGGAGAAAGACACACGCACGCTCACATGCGTACGCACGCCAATGCACAGCAAGACGCACACACACACACGCAGCCACACTGCACGACGCACACACAAAGACACACACACACACACACACACACACACACACACACACGGCACACACACACACACACACACACACGCACACACACACAGGCGCACACGCACACACGCGCACACACACACACACACACACACACACTTACGCCGCTGGTCCTTCATGCCGCATGATCTTCATGGCACAATCCATTGTGCTTTTATACTTATGAGCTTCCAAACCCTAAAAGAAACACACACATTTTCATTAAAACTTTTTTATTTTATAGTAATAGCAAATTAATTTCATAGTGCTACAATCTCACATGATTTGAAAGAAATGAGGACTAACATTTGAGGGACAGAAACCAGAAATATCATGAGTTTTTCTAATATGATATGTTTATTTATTAAGAATTGTGGTTTACTGTATCTAATATTGTTTTTACTGTGACTAATTTATTTGATATTTATTTTGCAACACTTTGTTTTTATTAAGCCAGTGCTTTATTAAACTAATTTAATTTGAATTTGAAGTTGTTAGCAGATGTTAGCCAAACACACACACACACACACACACACACACACACACACACACACACACACACACACACACACACACACACACACACACACACAAATATATGACATAATTAATGCAATTCATAGAATACAATCTGTAAATAATTAAACATGATAAATAAAGTGTCTGGATTAGCCGTGCATTGAGTCAAAAATACTTTCAATAGAAACAGCTTCGCGGCTCATAACAGGATTGATTTGTGATAAATGATCGGTGTACCTGCATTCTGGTCTTGATGACGTCCAGCGGCGTGTTTCCAAACACACTCGCCGCTCCTGCAATCGCTCCGAACGCTCCTGTGATGATGGGGTTGATGGATTTGTTGGGATTGTCACCTAAACACATGTAAAACACAACTCATGTGAACGGATGAGACTCTCTCTGCCATCAGAGGGCAGTGCAGCTCACAGTGTGTTATATCTAGTGTGATTCTGCTGACGCACAAACACAGACTCACCCTTGTACCAGTTCCTCAGAGAGGTCATGATGAAGAAGCGGATCGCCTGATTGGATCCCTGTTTGAGGACGGTCGCTGTGAGGCCTTGATACGTCCCTCTGATTCCTGAGAGACACACACAGAGCACCACTTACTACATTATATACATCCCATCACATGCACTATATAGAACGTGATGTTTAAATCACTTATTTGCAAATACGTTAATATCTATATAAGATCTCTTTACAGTCAATTGAAATTTACATCAAGAGATTTTATCAAGAAAAATATATTTTTCTTTACATGAATTCACACACAATATTTTGTAAGACAGACTATGCGAAAATAATACAAAGTGAAAATAAAATAGAAAATATAATCATTGCTAAAACATATGCTAGATGATTTTTGTTTGATTTGTATCTGCTAAATTAAATACAAAAAATTATAATACAATTAAAGCCCCACATAATCCTGCAAAAGACAAGTGAAAAATAAAATAAAATACAATAAAATAAAATAAAATAAAAGGAAAGGAAAGAAATTTAAAGTAAAGTAAAGAAATGTAAAGTAAAGTAAATAAAAGTAACGTAAATAAAAGTAAAGTAAAGTAAAGTGAAGTGAAGTGAAGTGAAGTGAAGTGAAGTGAAGTGAAGTAAATAAATGTAAAGTTAAGTAAAGTAAAGTAAATACATGTAAAGTAAATAAAAGTAAAGTAAAGTAAAGTAAAGTAAAGTAAAGTAAAGTAAAGTAAAGTAAAATAAAATAAAAGTAAAGTAAAGTAAAGTAAAGTAAAGTAAAGTAAAGTAAAATAAAATAAAATAAAATAAAGAAATGTAAAGTAAAGTAAAGTAAAGTAAAGTAAAGTAAAGTAAAGTAAAGTAAAGTAAAATAAAATAAAATAAAATAAAATAAAATAAAATAAAATAAAATAAAATAAATAAAATAAAGTAAAGTAAGTAAATAAATGTAAAGTTAAGTAAAGTAAAGTAAATACATGTAAAGTAAAGTAAAAGTAAAGTAAAGTAAAGTAAAGTAAAGTAAAGTAAAGTAAAGTAAAGTAAAGTAAAGTAAAGAAGTAAAGTAAAGTAAAGTAAAGTAAAGTAAAGTAAAGTAAAGTAAAGTAAAATAAAGTAAAGTAAAGTAAAGTAAAGTAAAGTAAAGTAAAGTAAAATAAAATAAAATAAAATAAAATAAAATAAAATAAAATAAAATAAAATAAAGAAATGTAAAGTAAAGTAAAGTAAAGTAAAGTAAAGTAAAGTAAAGTAAAGTAAAGTAAAAGCTCTATCCTCCTAATAACCCGACACAGGACAAGTGGTTTGGGTAAACAAACAAACAAACTAAATAAATAAATCAAATAAAATGACGGTGACTTAAATGTAATGCATAATATCAGACTGTCATTACCACGATGAGTAAAAAGAATTGACAGAAAGACTAAAGTAAAACAGCAGGGAAGATACAAAAATAAAATACATAATGAGGACATACACTGACACATAATATTCAGAATCCAATTACCATGATGAGAATAAGAATGGCAAAAGTAAGCGGGGAAGATACAAAAATAAAATAAAATAAAAATAATAAACACTTAAGTAATTGCTTGCTACATTTATCTCTTTGATTTGAAATATTATATTTTTGTACTAACTGACATAATCCCAAGCAGAAAGTGAAGACTGTGGTGATTGTATTCATGTGTTTCATCCGTGTTTTTAAACTGTTCACAGGACAGACCGTGCGATCAGGACACAGAGTCTTTCCCACAACTATGACCCGAAACAGTCAAAACAACAGGGTCTTCACCTTGAGTTCTGATGATCTCTCGCACGCCGTGGAAAAAGCCTCTGTATTTGGGATTAGCCGAGGTTTGATCATGGATGAATTTCACCTGGACACGTGAGAGATGAAGCACATATGGTAAAACTGTTCGTGTATGTAATGTTCAACACGAATGACCTTTGACCTCACCTTTATGGTCTCCATGGGACAGACGA
>CM050420.1:28614618-28617118 GCA_027564155.1 Gymnocypris eckloni scoliostomus | reverse complement strand
CTATGTGGAGATCTAAATGCTCGAACTGGTTCAGAATTAGACTATATTGATAACTCGGGAGATAAACATCTGTTCACACATTTACCCCAAGATCTCTTCCGTACTCTACCTAGAAGAAATAACCAGGATACTGGAGTCAATAGACATGGGAAAGAGGTAGCCCACCTTTGTCAAACCTTAGGTCTTTATATCCTCAATGGTAGAATTAAAGGAGATTCCTGTGGACAGTTTACCTATAGCTCAAACCTCGGCAACAGTGTTATAGATTATGCCATATCAAATATAAGCCCCTCCCATTTCAGTGCACTTACCGTCCAAGCCCAGTCACCCCTGTCTGATCACAGCCAGATCAATCTATTCATTAAAGGTGAAAACATCAAACCAAGAGCAATTCAGAAAAAGCCAATTCATCTACATAAGCTCAAAACACCATATAGATGGACTCATAATGCTGCTGAAACATATATTCAAGTATTGAAGTCAAATGAAATAGTCAATTCCATAAAACTGTTTAACAATTCAACATATGATAATAATTGGAAAGGAATACATTTATCAATTAAACATATTAATTACATTTTTGAAAATATAGCAAAAAAGGCTAATTTAAATAAAACTACCACATATAAACTCAAAAATAGAGCTAAACAAAAACCTTCTGAAAAGTGGTTTGACCATGACTGTAAAAGAATAAGACAAGAACTACGATTACTTTCAAATCAAAACACAAAGATCCAGTCAACTCAGAATTACGCTTAAAGCACTCAGAACTTCTGAAACAATACAAAAACACCCTGAGACAGAAGAAATTAGATTATTATAACAACACACTTCAGAAGATGGAAGACACCATTGATCAGGGTCAGTTCTGGAGCACGTGGAACAGTCTAAACAACACAAAGCCACAAGAACTAGCCATACAAGATGGTCAGATTTGGAAAGATCATTTTGAGAAGCTCTATACACATCAAACTGACCCTCTGAATAATCCCAACCAGTTAAAAGTCATTGAAAAATTGAATGCTCTTGAATCCTGTATCAAAAACAACCAAAATCCCCTAGATTATCCAATAACCCTAGAAGAACTTAATGGAAAACTGAAATCCCTCAAATGTAATAAATCCTGTGGCCCTGACAACATAAAAACAGCTCTCCTGAACTTCAGATTGCTTTACTCAAACTTTTCAATCTGACTTTGAGTTCAGGTGTTTTTCCTGAGGTCTGGAACACAGGACTCATCTCTCCTATCTTTAAAAGTGGAGACAAAACAGATCCTAATAACTACAGAGGGATATGTGTAACCAGTAATTTGGCAAAAGTATTTTGCTCAATAATAAATTCTCGGATTTCATCTTTCTTAGAGCAGCACAATGTCATCAGCAAATCTCAAATTGGCTTCCTACCTAAACATCGAACCACTGACCATATTCACACACTACATACATTAATAAATGAACATGTACACCTAAAGATAGATTTTAAGAAGGCTTTTGACTCCATTTGGCATAATGGATTGTTTTATAAAATCATTCAAAGTGGCATAGGGGGTAAAATATATGACTTAATTAAAAACATGTATAACCAAAATAAATGTGCAGTTAAAATTGGACAGCAAAGGACAGACTATTTTTCTCAAGAGCGAGGTGTGAGACAGGGCTGCTGCCTCAGCCCTACTTTATTTAACATATATATAAATGAATTGGCAGATCTACTGGACCAATCAGACAGTCCAGGACTAGAATTATTACACACAGAAGTCAAATACTTACTGTATGCAGACGACTTAATAATTCTATCGAAAACACCAGAAGGTCTCCAGAACAACCTTAACATTTTAACTAAGTACTGCCACGATTGGAACTTAGAAGTCAACATCCCAAAAACTAAGATTATGATATTTCAGAAAAAACCCAGAAATCTAGAACATAAACATATATTTACTTTAAACAACACCACACTTCAACATGCTTTACAGTATAATTATCTTGGTCTGGTGTTAACTCCCACTGGAAATTTCAATTTGGCAATAAAAGCATTACTTGTAAAAGCCCGCAGGGCACTGCACGCCATTCGAACTAAATTGTTCAAAATAGACATCCCCATCAGAATCTGGACAAAGATTTTTGATAGTGTCATACTGCCTATTGCCCTGTATGGAAGCGAGATCTGGGGTCCAACGAGTAACTACAGTCATAAAGATTGGCACAAACACCCTTTAGAAGCTCTGCATGTAGAGTTCTGCAGAAGCATCCTTCACGTGCACAGAAACACACCCAATAACGCCTGCAGAGCGGAGTTAGCCGTCTACCCTAAACCTAGTCATTAAAAAGAGTTTTAAAGTTCTGGATCCACTTAAACTCTAGTTCTGAAGATTCTCTTCATTTTAAGGCAGTAAAACACAATTAATGAGTGCCCAAAAAGTAATCTTTGTGTAATGGTGTCAGATCTGACTAACAAAGCATTCAATATCACCAACCCTGAAAACCTGGAAGAATCAAAG
>CM050420.1:28607118-28609618 GCA_027564155.1 Gymnocypris eckloni scoliostomus | reverse complement strand
GCACGCACGCACGCATGCACGCACACACACACAGAGCTGCTAAAGCAGCTAATCAATAACCCCATGAGCTACTGCTGGTCGCTTCACCCAGAAGCGTCATAAATCAAGCTAAAGGCCTTTCCAAGCTCTCTGACTCGCTCACGTCTGTGTGTGGAAACAGAAACAGAGCGAACGGCTGGAAATTACCACAGACGTCACATCTGAGTGAAACACGCAGAAATCAGTCAGCGCTCTGGGTGTGTGTTTCTGTAATAACCTGCCGCATTGAAATATCAGTCGAAACACACACACACACACACCTTAACCAAACACACCACATCAATAAAACACAAGCTCTCAGCAGTCACACAAGATCTACAATCTACAATAATAGTCAACATCTCCGGATATGTTAGATTAAATATGTTAGTTTGCATTAAAGTGTCATCATTTACTCATTCACGTGTCAATACACTTTCTTCAGTGCAGCACAATAGAAGATACTTTGAAGAATGTCCATGCTGCTCTTTTCAATACAATGAAAGTGAATTAGGAAGGATGCAGTTGAGGTCAAAAAATAGCAACACATATTATAACAATAGTCCATAATACTTAGTGCACTCAGTTATAGTTATATGAGGGCTTATTCACTAATATATAGACTACTTGTTTATTATTTTTATGATTGCTTTCTGGAGCTTACCAGCCCTAGATATGCTCTCATTATGTGGAAAATGTGATATTTTGAATCAATTCAAATTCAAAAGAACAGCATTTTAAAAAAATAGAAATCTTTTGTAACATTAGAAAAGTCTTTAATGCCATTGATCAGCAATTGAAATAAAGTGATACAGATAATGACAGAATGTTCACTTTTAATAATGATTAAGTCGCTGTATTAATTAGATATGGTGATTCCCGCCGGAGGAATGTGTTTCTGGATTCTGGCGATACATTAAAGGCAGATGCAGATGTTTCTTGAGGACGATATTACTCTATTAATACATGATTTTTGATCTACTGGAGGTCCTCGAGTCTCAGGTGGAGAGACAGAAACACAGAGATCGACAGAAGAAGAAGAAGGGATTGTGAATGGAGGAGATTCGCTGATGAACCCTCGGCCTCAGAGAGGAGACAAGCACTCGCTGAGTTTAATTGCAGCCTCCTGGCGAGACACACACACACACATGCACGCACGCACACACACACACACACACTCACACACAAACTACACACTCTCACTCTCACTCTCACACACACGCACACACAAACTACACACTCACACTCACACTCACATCACACGCACACACACATGCACACACACACACACACACACACACACACACATGGCTGTATAAAGGGCTTGAGTGATGAAGAAAACACACTAGCAGCGATCTGGCTCTCCATTAGACAGAAGCGCCCGCCGACCATCACTCTAACGACTGCGTGAAATATCTGAACAATATATCTCAATATATTTCAGCCTCCTGACAGAGTTCAATATACAGCAGGGTTCACATTTAAAATATCACACACACACACACACACACACACACACACACACACACACACACTCTCACACACACACACACACACACACACACACACACACACACACACACACACACACACACACACACACACACACACACACACACACACACACACACACACACAGCAATGGCTGTATAAAGGGCTTGAGTGATGAAGAAAACACACTAGCAGCGATCTGACGGCTCTCCATTAGACAGAAGCGCCCGCAGGCGGCCGACCATCACTCTAACACGACTGTATGAAATATCTGAACAATATATCTCAATATATCTGAGCCTTCTGACAGAGTTCAATATACAGCAGGGTTCACATTTAAAATATCACAGAAATAAAGCGGAAGCCATTTAAGTGTGATTTTAATATAACTGATATACTATTTTGGTAATATTTTATTTTTTTTATGTTCAAACTATTTGATATTTTGCCATTTTAATTTGTTGTATTTATGTTTTTATATGTATAGCATTCATTATTATTATTATTTTGTTATTTTAGTACCTAAAATTAAAGGAAAATGAGAAATGTTGAAATAGAATTTAGAATTATTTTATATTTTTATATTTATATTATTATTTTATATTATATATTTTCTTTCATTTAACATTTATTATATTATATATATATGTAAATATATGCAGATACACACACACACACACAGTACAGTATATATACACGCACACTATATGCCAATTTCATTAGTGATATTTTGAATATAATGCACACAATGTTTGTGCATGCAATATTTACAGTGTATCTCGATATTTATGAATAAATAATCAAGATGCTCTAATAAATTAACACAAAAATACAGAAAATACAAAACGAAAAAGAACATGCACACTAGACACTTTTTAATAAACCCTCCCTCGCACAAAGACTCAATATGATTATGTTTTATTGTGCATTGCACTACAAATCATCTTGCACTATGCACTGCTTCCCCAAAATATATATTTTGCACAATTTA
>CM050420.1:28579618-28594618 GCA_027564155.1 Gymnocypris eckloni scoliostomus | reverse complement strand
GTGCGCTTTCATTTAAAGAGTATGAGTGCTTTATGATGTTCAGCACATGCTTGGGATGCTTTGATACGCACCTTGCTCAGGTACTCCCTCATCACCTGAATGAAGTACGGCATGGCGAAGTCCACCAGGCCGTGTCTCCAGGCCAGCTCCAAAACCACGTCAGGAGCCAGAAGATCATACGAGCTGAAGAGACACGCGGCGAAACACTCGCGCTTCCCCTCCTCAACAAACCAGCGCAGGAGGTCCTGAGCCCGAGCGCCGTCCTGAGACTCGGCCGTGAACTGCATCGCGTCCTGACGACAGACAGAGAGCCTTTAGCCTGATTCTGCTCTGCTTGTCTTTTTACAAAACAAAGAAATTATCCGAGTTTGAAACTACACGAGGGGAGGAAATGACTAAATCAAAAAGTGTGGAAAATAGTCACGAAATTACTTTAATTAAGGGAAAAAATGTGCTTAAATTTTATTATTAAAAATTATTAATAAGCAATAAATAAAAAAAATGGTAAATTAAATGTACATTTTTAATAAAAACATTTAAAAACATCTAATTAAAGACAGAATTGTATTCACTGAAAACGTATTAATTGAGAACGGTCACAACATTATCTGCACATTTGTATTTATGAATAAACAAACAAACAAACAATAATGCACATATTTTTTACAGATTCTTTTTTTTTTTATTAATGAAGACAGATTTAGTTCATTTTGTGTGAATTACTCCTTTACAGACACAGTAGCAAAAAAGTGTGGAAAATAGTCACTAAAGTAATTGGATATTTATTGAAAATAAATCAATAAACAAAATAAATAAATAAATGAATAAATAATTTTAAAATCAGAATTAATAAAAATAAACTATTAAACGACAGAATTTTCATTTCTGGGTAAATCATTCCTCTATATACACAGTAAATAAATAAAAGATGTATTTATTAAATTAATAATTTGTATTAATTAAAATTATTAATTAAAAATAAATAAATCATTTAATAAAGCACAAAAGACTAAAGTAAATAAACAATTAAAAATACAAAAATATTTTGCAGCATTAATATGCTCTAATAAAATTGAATAAATATGTATAATTAAAAAATATAAATGTGTAAAAATAACTAAATACAACTACACAAACATATATAGGAGCAAACATGAACCGGTTGTTGTGTTTGTACCGTGTAGAGTTTGTCTTTCTTGCAGAGCTGGATGCTCTGAGCCCAGCGCTGGTCGCTCTTGTAGAGATACGCAGAGATGCGTCTGAACTCGATCAGCTCGTGTGTCTCCAGCCTCTGAGCCAAAGCCATCGAGTCGAAGTTATCGTACGCATCGATGGAGGCGCGCAGACCCTGAGCGGGACGATGAAGAGAGCCTTCAGATCACGTGATCGTGTGTGTGTGTGTGTGTGTGTGTGTGTGTGTGTGTGTGTGTGTGTGTGTGTGTGTGTGTGTGTGTGTGAGAGTGTGTGTGTGCGCGTGTGTGTGTGCGTGTGTGTGAGTAGTAGTGTGCGTGTGTGTGCGTGTGTGTGTGTGCGTGTGAGTAGTGTGTGTGTGTGTGTGTGTGTGTGTGTGTGTGCGTGTGCGTGAGTGTGTGTGTGTGTGTGTGTGTGTGTGTGTGTGTGTGTGTGTGTGTGTGTGTGTGTGTGTGTGTGTGTGTGTGTGTCTGTGTGTGTGTGTGTGTGTGTGTGTGTGTGTGTGTGTGTGTGTGTGTGTGTGTGTGTGTGTGTGTGTGTGTGTGTGTGTGTGTGTGTGTGTGTGTGAGTGTGTGTGTGTGTGTGTACCTGATAGTCCTCTTCCTCCGTCAGCAGGTTGTTGAGTGCTTCATTCACGGCTCCGTTGTTGTGGATCTGCACCGATCTGAGATACGGTTTAACCAGACGCAGCTGATTCCCCTGCAAACACACACAGTACCGCTGGCGCTATTAATACATCAGCTTTGTTCACTGAAAATAAAATACAATTAAATAAACAAATTTACCTTGGCAACTAACTTAAATAGAATAAATGAACATTAAAGTAATAAAATGACTAAAACTAAAAATATAAAAAACTAATAAAAAAACACAAAAGCACATAACAAAATGACTAAAACATATTAAAATGGAAAACTCAAAATATAAAGCGATAAGCTAATAAAAATATTATACACTATAATATTTAAATAATACTAAAATAATAATGTATCACAGAGAAAAAAAATGAAGAAAATGTTTAAATTAAATTAAAAATATTAGATTAAAAACTTAAACTCTTTAATAATAACAAAACAATAATGCATCACAGAAAAATAAAAGGAAATAAAATAAAAAATATTAGATGAAAAACTCACATTAAAAGTAGAAGGCAACTCATTTAAATAAAATAAATGTAAGTAGAAGTAATAAAAGGACTAAAATTAAAATTAATTAAAGCTAAGCAGAAATATAAAAACACAAATTAATAAAAATGACAAAAGAACATAAATTAAGTTTAATTTATTAAATAACAACTGGAAACTGAAAATTACTAAATTACTAAAACTAAATTATAATAATAAAATATTGTACACTATAATATATAAACGATACGATACTAAATAATGCTGCATCATAGAGAAAAATAAAATAATTAAATAAAATTAATTCAAATAAAATACTCACACGAAGTGGAAATGTTGCCTTGGGAACTAACTGAAATAAAATACATTTAAATTGAAGTAATAAAATACCTAAAACTAAAATAAAAATAATAATAGAAATATAAAAACTAATAAAAAAATACAAAAGCACATAAAATGACTAAAACAAACGAAAAAAGATAGTTAAAAAAGGTCATTAATAATCTTTAATATATAAATAATACTAAAATAATGCATTTTGAACACAGAAGGCTATGCATGGTGCTTGGGTAGGTGTTTTACTGTTTCACATTATATATATATATATTGTAAGTATTAAAGTTGGCGTACCCTGCTGAAGAAGCTGACGGCTCGGCTGTGATCCAGTCGAGGAGCGAGAACAGACAGCAGATCGTTGAGCAGCAGCGGCTTATAGTCCAAATAAAACTGCAGGGATTTATAATACAGCTCCACATTCACCACCTTCACGAGACCAACAAACACAAGATCAATATACATCCTCATATCACCTCAGATATCATTTCAGAGTCCATGCTGAACATGTGATCCGTGTCATGTGACCTTGCAGATGAGCTCTTTGAAGGGAGCGTCTCTCCAGGCGTCGGTGGGGTGTGTTATCATCGTCAGGATGGCGTTGTCATACTCTTCATATTTATCATACAGGAACACAAGCTCCGCCCACAGATGGGCCTGTTCTGCCGCTCGTAACACCTGACCAATCACAACACAGCGAATCAGAAACACACCGTTACTGCAGAGCATTCATATCATTATTAATATTACCAAGAGACAAGTACACATTGTATAGCTAATTAACACTACCATTCAAAATCTAAAGATCGATATGATTTTTTAAATTTAATTGTGTTTAGAAATTATTCGTTATTCGTTATAATTGATTAATTAAATTGGTGAAAAGTGACAGTAAAGGCATTTATAATGATACAAAAGATTTCTATTTGAAATAAATGCTGTTCTTTTGAACTTTACGTTCATCAAAGAATCACGGTTTTCCCAAAAATATGAAACTGTTTTTAACATTGATAATAATAATCATAAATGTTTCTTGAGCAGAATGATTTCTGAAGATCATGTGACACTGAAGACTGGAGTAATGATGCTGAAAATACAGCTTTGATCACATAAATAAATTATATTTTAACAGATATTCAAATAGAAATCAGCGATTTGAAATTGTAAAAATATTTCACAATTAACCTGTTTTTACTGTATTTTTAATCAAATAAATGCAGGCTTGGTGAGCAAAAGAGACACTTCTAAAAACATTTTAAAAAATCTTGCTGACCCCAAACTTTTAAACGTGTAGATATAAATAATCAAACCAAAATACAACATTGAAATGTTACCCTTGTGCAACATTAATACACAAAAATAAACAAAAACACAAAAGAAAAATAAAATATAACAGTTTCATCAGTAGTACTGTCCCTTACAGTGCTGATAACGCACTTTATTTACTTACTCATTGACATTAATGCATTTCGCAGTGGCTTACAATGCATTCACCGTCTACATCTAATCAGTTCATGCATTCCCTGGGACTCGAACCTATGCTCTTCTATACGAGCTCCAGGATGCAGACAACACATCAGTGAGCGTCACACCTTCGGGATGTTGACTCGGGACCAGAAGAGCTCCAGATGTTCCCTCATCCGCTGGGGTTTGTATTTGGAGTAGAGGATGGCCAGCTCAGTGAACATGCCCATGTGAGCGCGCTCCAGCCCCAGCGCCGCCTCCAGCAGCACCATCAGCTCCTCGAAATACCCACGGTCCTGCCGCACACAGAGAAGACGTCACAAACCCGCTCTGAGCTCGTCCACAGGCTGAGATTGTGAGGGCTGTTCACCTGATAGTAGTTAATGAGCTCCTCCAGTTCATCAGCATGAGTGACGATGTGAAGACCGGAGATCTGCGCTAACCTGAACTCCTCTCCGTCCACACACGCAA
Organism: Gymnocypris eckloni scoliostomus; assembly: GCA_027564155.1. NCBI lineage: Eukaryota > Metazoa > Chordata > Actinopteri > Cypriniformes > Cyprinidae > Gymnocypris > Gymnocypris eckloni. The sequence continues at coordinate 28,590,035 of CM050420.1, read as the reverse complement.
AACACACCTAAACACAGTCCGGTTGAGATTTCATTCAACATTACAGGACGCTACAAACCAGTAGTGCAGGACAAGAGAATAACGCTTAACGTAGAGTTGTCAATTAAACAATATGGTGCAATAAAATGCAGTTATATTCTGGCAAAATGAGTCGGAATGAGCACATTTAAAAAAAAAAAATTATTTTCAATACCTTCAAAATGATATATGACTTGTTGGAAACAAAACCAAAGCAAAATCATCAAGCGACATTGGATATTTTCCCACAATATTATTAAATCACAATATAGCTATTTATTTATTTTATCTTTGTTATTAAAAATAAGAACGAAGATGCAAATAAACAGAGGTTTAATCAAGAGCAGCGAGTGATTCTGTCTTTTATTTTAATGTTTGATTAACATTGAGACAGATATATATTAGGATCTACTGTAATGCATGGATCTAATATGTGATCCTGGACCACAGAACCGGTCTTAAGGGTCCATTTTTTTTAAATTGAGATTTATACATCATCTGAAAGCTGAATAAATTGCAATATTTGGCTGAGATACAACTATTGTAAATCTGGAATCTGAGGGTGCAAAAAAATCTAAATATTGAGAAAATTACCTTTAAAGTTGTCCAAATAAAGTTATTAGCAATGCATATTAATAATCAAAAATTATATTTTGATATAATTACGGTATGAAATTTAAAAATATGTTCATGGAACATGATCTTTACTTAATATCCTAATGATTTTTGGCATAAAATAAAAATTGATAATTTTGACCCATACAATGTATTGTTGGCTATTACTACAAATATACCTGTTACTTATGACTGTTTTGTGCTCCAGGGTCACATATAATGTTACACATCAGATTTCCCCCAAACCATTAACCAAACGTTCATGTAAGATATAACAGATTATGTTTGTGTGAAGACATATTACGCAATAATGAACTTGGTCTTATGCACACGCTTTGCAAATGCCAGTCAGCGTGATCGTTTTGTTTTCATCATGGGTCTGAAAATCATATTTCACTGGTTTGGAGAACTCAATATGAATATTCACTGCGCTTTGCAACAATAGACCTGTGATGAGAAGCAGCAGCAGTCATCCAGAAGTGAGCAGAGGAAAAGGTACTCCTCTCAGAAAACATACAAATAAAGATCAGTGTGGATGATTAATTACTGTTTGGAGCATCGGGATCGCTAGACGAGGGCTTAATGAACTCATTTTTGTAATAACCTCAAATTTGACATTTTCACTACTTTTGCCTGTAGCTTAAAATCAGACCGTGCACATGGGCCACAAATACTCCTAATATTCAAGATATGGGGTAAAATGTATGGGTTTTTGTTTTAAATTTATATCAATGATATTGTTTAGCAGAAATGTTTTCCCCGATTATCTGCTCGAAAATGCAATATTGATTTCATACAACAGTAAACAAACCAGAAGTTAACACTGTAATATTTTAAACACAATATTGTCTGTTTTGCAAACTAAAAAGTTCTAAACAAAGCCACAGCACAGCGTCGATTCATTACTGAACGAATCCATGTGTTTGAGCGAATCGAGTGAGTCAATGATTCAGTAAACCGTTCAGCACTTGCTACATTTCTGAATGAATCATCTGTTCGAATGAATCGAGTGAGTCAATGATTCAGTAAACCGTTCAGCACTTGCTACATTTCTGAATGAATCATCTGTTCGAATGAATCGAGTGAGTCAATGATTCAGTAAACCGTTCAGCACTTGCTACATTTCTGAATGAATCATCTGTTCGAATGAATCGAGTGAGTCAATGATTCAGTAAACCGTTCAGCACTTGCTACATTTCTGAATGAATCATCTGTTTGAATGAATCGAGTGAGTCAATGATTCAGTAAACCGTTCATCACTTGCTACATTTCTGAATGAATCATCTGTTCGAATGAATCGAGTGAGTCAATGATTCAGTAAACCGTTCATCACTTACTACATTTCTGAATGAATCATCTGTTTGAATGAATCGGTTCGGATGAATGATTCAATGACTCACTCATTAAAACAATGCGTTTAGTTTTACAGAGATTCTTTTTTTTGTATTTTATATTTCAGTATTAAATAAAAAGTCATGAATGCTTATTTAAATTCAAATAATCTTATATAATTAATTATGCAATTATAATTCATGCTTCCTCTGAAAACAATGTTATTGTAGCCATAAAGGTTTATGTGTGGCTATGATGAATCAATATATCTATTTTTAGCAATGTCTATTCAATACCTTTCTCATTTAACACAATAATAATAACATGAGTAATGAGTACGTTCTCAGCCCATATTGACGTGCAATTCATGAATCGGTACTTTAGGTCATTCATTTGTTTAATAACCTCAATCAGCCGATATGTATTTAATAACGTCTCTCACCTCTTTCCATGTGCGTGTGCAGCTGGCCTTTCGTGCGCTGTCAACGGCCGCCTGAAACTCGCCGAGGTGAACGAGTGCGGACGCCAGACGAGCGAAATTAGACACGTTATTAAACAGCAGCCGGGCGGCTTCAAACATACCCTCTTCATAACATCTCTCGCCAACCTACAGACAGAAACACGTTACTGGACACAGCGCTGACTGATCTCAGAGCACACGTTCTGCTTCTCTCATCATGTGTGCAAAATACTGTTGAGTGACCAGACTAGAAACGCATCCTAAAACACTGTTTATTATGGATTATTATGCATTGGAGAATATGATTATTTTAATAATTTAAAATATATTCATTATTAAATATAAACATGTTACCATTAATCTTAAATATATGCATAATATTTTGTTGTTGCTATCATTATTATTAATAACATCATTGCATTAAATGTTATATTTATATTATCTTCTCTTATCTATTACTATTATCTTGCATATATATATATATATATATATATATATATATATATATATATATATATATATACTAAACTATATACTATATATAAAATATTTAATATTTAATAGTATATACATGTATATATAATAATATATTATAGAATATATTTATATATATATTTAATAACAGCTTATTATATATTAATAACAATATAATTTTATATTTTGCAAGATTATTACAGTAAAATAAAACTAGAACTTAAACCATTAAAAACTTGACTTTTTGTTACTTGAAATATAATACGCATTAAATGAAATACTTACTTTTATTATTATATTATTTCAGCTAGTTGCCAAGGCAACATTTCAAATTTTTACTAAGTTAAATTTGATGTGCTCAATTGATAAAAACTATATAGACATATTAAAAAGACCAAAACAAAATTGCTAAAATTTTGACTTAAAAAATAAAATGGAAAATATAACAATAAAAACGAATTCACAATATTAATAAGAGCTATTATTGTAGTTCAACTGAAAACCTGATATAGAGAGATTAATCAGATGAGCAAGCGTGTGTGGATCTCCGTACTTGCAGTATGTGAGCGTTGTTGGGGCCGTTGATAAAGTCCTCCAGCTCAGTCACACGGTTTGTTTTAGCCAGAGCAAAGATGAGCTCCGTCTCCACGTACGACTCCCTGGCTTTCTTCCTGGCCATTTGAAGAAACTTCACCAGATCCTCCCAGTTCCCTAGAAACACAGACACTTGCCTGGGATATTGTTCAATCAATGTACAGCATCTTATGGACATCCTTAACCTGATGTGGAGATAGCTTAAAAAGGTCCATAATATGCTCCATAATCCAAAATATGTGTTACATATTTTGCACTGTCCATTGAGCGGACCTGACTTACATTTCACTACTGATTATATTCTGTATAGTTGAGTATGTAATGAATAAAACCTTGAATCCTTGAATTGAATCTCACCATTAACAGTCAATGGTAAAACAGCATTTGTCCGGAAATTAAACACCATTTCCTTTGTATTTAGGACATTCAATTTCCGACGGTGGACAAATGCTGTTTTGCCATTGACTGTTAATGGTGAGATTCAATTCAAGGATTCAAGGTTTTATTCATCACATACTCAATTATACAAAATATAATCAGTAATTAAATCATCAAATACAGTGCAAATATGTAACACAACACAAGAGAATATACATAAATATAGGTAAAAAATTGAACAATAAGAAGAAAAAATAAAGAAGAATAAAATGTGCAATAAAATAAAATGTGCAGGGCAGTATACTGTGGACTTAATAAATAATAATAATATAAGCAGGGATGTGCAACCAGGTTGTACAGGTTTATACACATAGCAGCAATACAGATGATGGAGAATAGTGAAAACCTTACTGATTATTAAATGTAGTTATGTTGATGTTATTAGACCGAGTTTGAGTTTAGGAGCCTGATGGCCTGAGGAAGAAGTCTCTCAGTTTTTTATTGTGTCCCTCGGAGGACACTGAAAATGTTCAATGTTTGAAGTTTCTCGGGACTACCATCTGTGCAACGTTAAAGTGGGACGACAACCTAAGAGGCATTATTTAAAAATCCCATCTTCTTAAGACAGCTTAAAAAGTTTGGTGTATCTAAAGTTGTTATGTTACATTTTTATAGATCTGTCCTTGAAAGCGTGCTGACTCATGTATATGTATGTTCTGACATATGTATAGTTATATTTATGAATGCATTTTAATGTATGTTATTATTATCGATGAGCTCACCAAGCAAATTCCAAACAATTAGGGTGTTTGGCTATAAATAGGGCTACCCCTGTTCCTGTGGCTCAGTGGTAGAGCATTGCGTTAGCAACGTAAAGGTTGTGGGTTCGATTCCCAGGAAACATATACTGACAAAAACATGTATAGCCTGAATGCACTGTAAGTCGCTTTGGATAAAAGCGTCTGCTAAATGTATAAACGTAAATGTAAATGTACCCCTAATAGTAGACTAACCATTAGTCGACCAAAATAGATTTAGTCACTTAGTCACAGAAAAAAAATCCACAGGCGAACAAAGTCACGTAGTTCTTGATGGACAGATTGTTAACGGCTGGTCTTTGTGGTACAGTACAGTAATACAGTAATACAGTACATCACGCAGGACACTCTAAAGACTACGATTATTTATGTGCACTCACAATAACAATAAAACATTGTGCTTTTGTAAAATAATGAAAGCATCAGTATGCGCTTTTCTCTGTGAGCTTGAGCGAAACGCTGAAACTCCATGTATACTTGCCTTACAGACATGAAAATAATATCTATAGAAAGCGAAATGTCTACTTTCAAATGAACCAATTAAAATAGAAAACAAATATTCTCTGATTATGTAATCAATGTGAAAAATGCATACAGCTGCATCACTACTGCGGAGACGACGAGTCGCCGACTTCATCTCTTATGAAAACAAAGAAAGCACTAGTGTATCAATACATTATTAAAATGATAATGCAGCCTAATTTCTGTTTTTCATAATCATTAGCTTCTGCGCTGTGGCAAGCTTTATGCATGTGCAAGAGCGCTTATAGGCTATGTAGGCAATTAAAGCCTCATTATAATGATTTAAATAGTTTATTAATAAATGTGCGATTAGTCAACTAATGCTTAAAATGACCGACTACTAGTCGACCAGAAAAATCTTTAGTCAAGGGCAGCCCTAGAAATAAATAAACAAACATCCCTCTTGTTCATATTACTATTTATTAAGTCCCAATATACTGTTTTTGCACGTTTTATTCTATTGCACATTTTACTCTTTATTTCTTTTTTTTACCTATATATATATGCTCTTGTGTTGTGTTACTTTTATATAATTTTTATTTGTATTCTTTTGCACTGTCCACTGAGCGGACCTGATTTGATTTACATTTCACTTCTGATTATACCCTGTATCATTTATTACGTGACGAATAAAGAAACCTTGAACATGGTGAAATAATATGTTATTTAGCCACATCAAACAGTAGTCGTGTGTGTGGGTCAAATTGACCCGCTGGCGGTTCTAGTGTTAAAGATATTTGAGGATAGATCCTCTCACCGGTTCTACTTGCAGCATCCACCACCTCCATGTACGCCGACGGCTCTCCGGCTTTGATATAGGAGTCGATGGCCTCTTTGATCAGACCGGACTGAAGCTGAGCCTGAGCCAGCTGACTCCAGACCGAGCCCTCGGCACAGCGCTCCGCAAACTCATACGCCCGGTCCAGATTCCCCAAGTGCTCGATCAGAACCTGCGCGGGCGGGACGGAGCTTCAGTCCAGGCGTCTGTGTGCGGACATCACGTGATCATGTGTTTGTGTACCTGTATGGCTGAGGTGTTGACCTCAAACTTCTTAAAGATGGAGAAGGCCTCTTCGTACAGTTCGTTGCTGATGGCGATGTTGGCGATGTCGGGAGCGTCGTAATTGTCCAGCCGGTTGATGTACTCCATGACCCGCGTCCGGTCCGCTTTGATGGCCGTCAGGATCAGCAGGTTCTGCAGGTTCCTGATGCAAAAGACACTTTTAATATCATCACATACAGTCAATGTTTAATCTACATCAGGAGCCAGTTACATAAACTTAGTCACCGTGTCTTAAGAACTAGTTTGACCAACTAGCAGTTACACAGTGTTCCTGTGGCTCAGTGGTAGAGCATTGCGTTAGCAGCGCAAAGGTTGTGGGTTCGATTCCCAGGAAACACACATACTGATGAAAACATGTATAGCCTGAATGCACTGTAAGTCGCTTTGGATAAAAGCGTCTGCTAAATGCATAAATGTAAATGTAAAGGGGTGATCAGTCTTACTTTTCCGTTACAAATAAGACCGATCTACCTTTTCATAACTGAATTAAAAAGTTATGACCAGTCTTGAAGAAAAAAATGAGATGATTAACTTTTTAAGACTAGTCTAAACTGTTTCTGCAACCGGCCCCAGATCACTCCCATTATAATCAACTAATTAAATTAATTCAGCTTTTATCCCAAACTACTTACAATTACAACAAAGTGGATCATCTTATTTCAATAAAATCTAATAAAATTAAAACACATAACTCACATTATAAACCACACAAAGTAATAATCAATCATATCAATATAATAAGTTGATCAGTTTAACAGATGTTTTTATCCAAGGATGCTTACAAATGAGCACAACAACAAAGCAATTAATCATATTCAGAATTATAATATAATATAACATACAAATATAATGTGATAAAATAGAATAAAATGTATTTAACATTTATTCATTTAGCAGATAGAATGAAATGAGATATATAACAAAGTAATCAATCTAATTAAATGTAATGTAATGCAATATAATTTACTTATAATATAATACAATGCATTAATTCAAAACTACTTACAACTGATGAATACAATAGATTAATCTTAATTTAATAATGTAATATAATAATGTTGTAATGTAATATATTTGCATTTATTAATTTAGCAGATGCTTTTATGCAAAGGTACTTTCCAACAGAGATTAATCTTCAATAAAATAAAATTAAATATGAAACTTTGTAATCTAATATATTTACTTTTTATTGTATTTACATTTTCATTTAGCATGTGCTTTTATTCAAATCTTCCTAAAAATGAGTAATATAACAAAGCGATTAATCTTAATTCAATACAATGTAATATGATCATATATTATAATATATAAAATAATATAATAATAATTACAATCTACTTTTGATGCTCCACACTGCTACTCTACAATAATTTATCAGTCAAAAAATCCTTAATTTACACAATCTGTGTGATTTTTGCAATGCATGTTATTCATTATATATTTAATTCATAACATAACAGTTCCCCTCGTGATATCTGGTCTCTGGTATAATATGAATGTGATCTCAAGCGGTGTGACGGACCTGTGTTCACTGAATATGGAGTTCTCCAGAACGATCTTCTCCAGAAGCTCAATGAGTTCATTGGGCAGATCGGCCGTCATGAACGTCTTCACCGTCACAGACACTTCTTCTGGATCCTGCGTCTCCGGCAGAGCCGTCTGAACCACCTGTGCACACAATCCTCCCCATGAACATCTCAGTGATCACACACTGCATGATATCTGTAGCTGTGCGGCTCGTGCCTGATCTATCAGCGGCCGTCTGTACGGGTTCGTCTCCTGCAGAACTTGAGCCCAGAGATCTGGATCTTTCCGCCGCACCAGATACCGCGACTCGCTTTTAAACAGGGAGTTCTCATTGCACACCTACAGGACGGAAAACACTGATTTATGTTTCTTGAGCAGTATATTATTATGATTTCTGAAGATCATGTGACACTGAAGACTGGAGTAATGATGCTGAAAATACAGATTTGATCACAGAAATAAATTACATTTGAACAGATATTCAAATAGTACGACGGCGTTTTAGTGCCACATAAAATAAAAAAATAAAAATCTAAGATTTCAAGATTAAAGTCGTAATATTTCGAGAATAAAGTCGAAACTACGAGAAAAAAAGTCTAAATGTTACGAGAATAAAGTCGAAATGTTACGAGAATAAAGTCGAAATGTTACGAGAATAAAGTCGAAACACTACGAGAATAAAGTCGTAATATTTCGAGAATAAAGTCGAAACTACGAGAAAAAAAGTCTAAATGTTACGAGAATAAAGTCGAAATGTTACGAGAATAAAGTCGAAACACTTTGAGAATAAAGTCGAAATATTTCGAGAATAAAGTCGAAACTACGAGAAAAAAAGTCTAAATGTTACGAGAATAAAAACACTTCGAACACTTAAAGGAATAAGTCGAAATATTTCGAGAATAAAGTCGAAATGTTACGAGAATAAAGTCGAAACACTTCGAGAATAAAGTCGAAACACTTCGAGAATAAAGTCGTAATATTTCGAGAATAAAGTCGAAACTACGAGAAAAAAAGTCTAAATGTTACGAGAATAAAGTCGAAATATTTTGAGAATAAAGTCGAAATGTTACGAGAATAAAGTCGAAACACTTCGAGAATAAAGTCGAAACACTTAGAATAAAGTCGTAATATTTAGAATAAAGTCGAAACTACGAGAAAAAGTCTAAATGTTACGAGAATAAAGTCGAAATATTTGAGAATAAAAGTCGAAATGTTACGAGAATAAAGTCGAAACACTTCTGAGAATAAAGTCGAAACACTTGAGAATAAAGTCGTAATATTTAGAATAAAGTCGAAATTCGTAGTGACTGATTAAACTCTAATATTTTGAGAAAATCACAGAATTGCTAGAAACAATGGATGTGGAGGATTTGGTTAAATCCTACTTTAGATTAGGATTTAGCAATAAGGAAATTATTTGTCTTTTGGCGCATCAGCACTGAGTTATAATTAGTAAAAGGACACTGCAGCGGTTATGTAGGAAACTTTGTGTTTCGACTTTATTCTCGAAGTGTTTCGACTTTATTCTCGAAGTGTTTCGACTTTATTCTCGTAGTTTTTCGACTTTATTCTCGTAACATTTCGACTTTTATTCTCAATGTTTTCGACTTTTATTCTCGTAGTGTTTCGACTTTATTCTCAAATGTTCGACTTTATTCTCGTAGTGTTCGACTTATTCTCGTTCTTTTTATTCTCGTAGTGTTTCAACTTTTATTCTCGAAGTGTTTCGACTTTATTCTCGTAACATTCGACTTTTATTCTCGAAGTGTTTCGACTTTATTCTCGAAATGTTTCGACTTTATTCTCGAAATGTTCGACTTTATTCTCAAGTGTTTCGACTTTATTCTCTCAAGTGTTTCGACTTTATTCTCGAAGTGTTTCGACTTTATTCTCGTAGTGTTTCGACTTTATTCTCGAAGTGTTTCGACTTTATTCTCGTAGTGTTTCGACTTTATTCTCGTAACATTTCGACTTTATTCTCGTAACATTTCGACTTTATTCTCGAAGTGTTTCGACTTTATTCTCGTAACATTTCGACTTTATTCTCGTAACATTTCGACTTTATTCTCGAAGTGTTTCGACTTTATTCTCGTAGTGTTTCGACTTTATTCTCGTAACATTTTGACTTTATTCTCAAGTGTTTCGACTTTTATTCTCGTAGTGTTTTTTTATTCTCAGTGTTTGACTTTATTCTCGTGGTGTTTCGACTTTATTCTCAGTGTTTCGACTTTATTCTCGTAGTGTTTCGACTTTATTCTCGTAGTGTTTCGACTTTATTCTCGTAGTGTTTCGACTTTATTCTCGAAGTGTTTCGACTTTATTCTCGTAGTGTTTCGACTTTATTCTCGTAGTGTTTCGACTTTATTCTCGTAGTGTTTCGACTTTATTCTCGAAGTGTTTCGACTTTATTCTCGTAATATTACGACTTTATTCTCGTAACATTACGACTTTATTCTCGTAGTGTTTCGATTTTATTCTCGTAATATTACGACTTTATTCTCGTAGTGTTTCGATTTTATTCTCGTAATATTACGACTTTATTCTCGTAGTGTTTAGACTTTATTCTCGTAACATTTCAACTTTTTTTCTCGTAGTTTCGACTTTATTCTCGAAATA
>CM050420.1:28559618-28572118 GCA_027564155.1 Gymnocypris eckloni scoliostomus | reverse complement strand
TAGAGATATCAGATGAAAAACTTCATCTTAATGTATATGCAATTTTGAAATGTTGCCTTGACAACTGAATGAGATGAGTTCCAGTTGAAGCATTCAAACTAAGATAAAATCTACATAGAAATACAAAATAATTAAATAAAAACTACTATAAATTAGTACACAACAAAATGAGTAAAACCTACAAATCTAAAGTAAAAATAAAAAACGAAATTTTGATGAAAACTGAAAATGTTAAATGTATAAATACTATAATAGACATTTTTAACTAATACTAAACGGCCATCGAATCAAGCTGAAATCAAATAAAAATATATTAGGTAAGATTAAAATATTAATATTAGATGAAAAATTGAAACTTAAATGAAAATTGCTTAAATGAAAACGATGCCTTGGCTAATAAATGCAATAAATAATTTCAGCTGAAGCACTAAACATTACTAGAACTAAAACTGAGATCTAAATATAAAATCTACATAGAAAATAAAAATTTAATAAAAATTATTAAGTGCAACAAAATTACTGAAACTTAAATATAAAATTAAAATAAATACTTTAAAATATAACATTAAAAGAGAATTCAAAACTATAATAAATACTAAATAAATAATAATAAATGCTATAAAACTATACAAACTATTTTAAAATAGCATTTTATGGTAAGAGTTATAAACCATGGCAATCAAGTGCATAAAAATAAAATTATTCTCAAAATACTAGAGATGCATTTGATTAGCCAACTTCATTTTAAACAGGCAAAAAAATAAATATTGAAATGGAGATGTCTACTGATCATTCCTTTATTTATTAATTATGCACAACAATTTAAATTTCACTTCAAAACTTTAAGCCGATGTTAACAGAAATCCTTGTAAAAAATATTGTTTACAAATTACATACTTTAAGTCATTTAAAAATATATATATTATTTAATTAAAAACTTCCAACATAATGTCGTTTTGTTTAATCTGTTAAAACATGCTTTTATTTTCCATGCAGTATAAATACACAGATAAACTGAAATAAATGAATGAGTTGATAAGTAATAAATGGTAACGAGTAATGAATATGGCACCTTCTCTCCCTTGAGCCACTTCTCCAGCAGCTGTGTTCGTCCCTGCTGCAGCACCGGCCTGCAGAGCTCCACCGACTCCATCTTATTGAGCTGCCCGCGGTCCAGCAGAACCCCGAAATACTGCAGCAGCGGAGACGGCTGGCCACCCTGCGCCGGCACGGCCTGGAACCGCTGGACGGTGTCTGCCGTTCGCAACACACCCTGAGAAACAGAGGGAAGAAGGAGTGAAGAATGTGTTTATGCTGTTAAGAGAGTGTAGGCTAATCTGGCCAAAGAAGAACTTTTGGTTTATAGTGAAATGTTCATTTAAAAGCAGCCGGACAGTGATTCAGTGTGAGTCTGTTTGAGCTCTGTGTGTGTGTGTGTGTGTGTGTGTGTGTGTGTGTGTGTGCGTGTGTGTGTGTGTGTGTGTGTGTGTGTGTGTGTGTGTGTGTGTGTGTGTGTGTGTGTGTGTTGTGTGTGTGTCTGTGTCTGTGTGTGTGTGTGTCTGTGTGTGTGTGTCTGTGTGTGTGTGTATGTGTGTGTGTGTGTGTGTGTGTGTGTCTGTGTGTGTGTGTATGTGTGCTTTGCGTGTGTGTGTGTGTGTGTGTGTGTGTGTGTGTGTGCAGTGTGTGTGCAGTGTGTATGTGTGTCGTCTGTGTGTGTGTGTGTGTGTGTGTGTGTGTGTGTGTGTGTGTGTGTCTGTGTGTGTGTGTGCGTGTGTGTGTGCAGTGTGTGTGTGTGCGTCTGTGTCGGTGTGTGCGTGTGTGTGGTGTGTGTGTGTGTGTCTGTGTCGGTGTGTGTGTGTGTGTGTCTGTGTGTGTGTGTGTGCGTGCGTCTGTGTGTTTTCAGGAACCTTGGGAGCTGACGCAGCGACTTTGGCCGCGTCTGTGTAGTTGCCCTGAGAGAAGAGCGTGTTGAACTTGTGTGTCAGCAGCTCCTCGGCTCCGGGAAGATCGCTGCGTAACGCCAAACGCAAAGCCAGCTCGGGATTCTGCAGCACGTTAGTCACGTAATTTACTACATTCTCCTCCTCCACACACACCGACAGCACCTAAACACACACACACACACACACACACACACATGGATTAAATAAACATGCACAGAGAAGAAAAGAGGAGATCATTGAAAACTGCAATTTTTGGACAGATAGGACTCTCATTTATCAATTGTCATTATATATATATATATATATAATTATTATAATACATTTTGAAAAATTATATTTCATTGTAATAATTTTTATATTTAGTTATAGTTATATTTACTTCTACTTTATATTTAGTTAATATTTTAGCTTTTCTCACAGAATAAAATACTTCACAATAAATCAAATAAATATACAAACAAATAAAACAAAGTAAACACATAAATACATGTAGAAATATATGGATGGATAGATTTATGTGCCCATGCATCAGTAAAGGATATAAAATGCACAATGCTGGACTCCAGAAGCAGTGTTAAGCGTGTTAAAGCATGCATTCTCTCAATGCTTGTCTCAGTTTTCAGTGTTGTGTGTACCTGCCCCTTCTTATTGACCCCGATGATCCCGGATGTGCTCTCGTGAGCGGCCGTGACGAAGATGGTTTCAGCGCTGATGCGGTTCATGTAAATACACACGCCCGACTCCAGATCATACATGTGGAAATACCCGTATTTAGTGATGAGGTAGATGACGCCGTGCTTCGTGCCGATCTGTGAGAGTGCACGTGAATATAGTTTAACATGTGATCGGTAACTCTTCTGTCATCAGGTAATAGAGTGCATCAGTGCCAGTCCTTTTAATGGAAGTATTTTTACCATTCATTTTTCCCATAAGGACTTTTAAAAGTCTACATTAACGCGTTATAAGATATCAACCGAACCCAACAGCTACGAGGACAACCACAAGATTGCAAACTTTGATTGATTTGAAGCAAAAAAGTATTTGAAAATTTGATTTCATACTTAACTTAAATGAGAGAAAGAACTACAATCCCATGAAGCATTGCGAATGACCAGCACTGGGTAACTGATTACACAGAATCTGGATTACATACAGTAATCAGAGACCAAAAAGTACTCATAATTAGATTATATTACATTTTAAGATGCTCATAATCAGATTACAGTTACTTTTTATGGATTACATGATTACACACTCACAAAATTGAAGCAAATGATTCATAATTTATTGATTTTCCCTAATTGTTCTTCTTTAAAAATCCTACCGTGTGTCATTAACTCTGAAAACTATACATGTGTGATGCAGGGTTTCCCCAACACTTTAGTTTTTCATAAAATATTAAGTCGAAATATCCCTGAAGAAGTTAATATTTCAATAATTTGCATGTTCACGGTTTTCTGATGTAGGTTAATGGTCACATAGACATGCAGGTAAACAAACATTACACATTTCTATTTTTAGAATCATTTAGTTTTTTGTATATCATTTTATTTGACATTTTATGAGTGAATATTAGATTCTATTATTAAAATCTAATATTAGAATATTAGATTTTATGAGTAAATATTAGCTTTTTATTAACTCTCAAACCCACTGAAGTTTTTACATTAAGCTCGTTTAATGCACATTATGATGTTGATATCAAATAACGAAATATGTTTTATTTCTCTGTGCTTTTTAATATCAGTGTGGCACATTTAATGGTAAGTTTAAAGCAAGTTAGGTAAAAAGTCATCTAGAAAGTAATCAGAACACATTAAAATGAGTAACCTAGATTACATTATTAACTACAATTTCCAATTTGAAAGTAATCTACCTAGCGTTGTGAATAACATAATTGAATTAGTTACAACAGAGAAATATAAAACTATTAATGTAAAGTTGTTGGTTGTATTTATAGATCCAATATATTTTCAGGTTACTGCAAAATATGCATATATATACAAATATTTAAGTATTTTGAAAGCATGAAGAGACCAGCTTGATTACATCATGGAAGGGGGCGGAGCTAAAAGGTGCACTTTGATTTCTGCAACTCTCTGATTGGTGGAATTTCTGTACAGCATCATGGGTAATGTAGTTTTTAACCATGAATTCTACTATGAAAACGTGATTATTTTTAAAAGAAGTTAATGTGAACAGATGGGTTCGGTAAAAGCACATACAAACGATTAACAACCTCAGAGCTCACAACAGCTCTGTCTTTAAAGGTTTGTCAGTTTTTGTTAAAAATCAATTTGTCTATGGAGAAAATGAATGGAGTTTGTATAGTGTGGTAAAGTGATGACCTGCATGGCCACGGGAAAGTCTGTCTGTGCTTCAGGAGGGAAAAACACGTCCACTGCTTTCTTAGTGAACGGCTGGTTACCGGCCTGAGGCTGACCCACCTCGATGATGTGCAGCTGGAGAAGACAAAAACAGCTTTATACTCCAGAAACACACTCGGTTCAAGAGCCGTATGAATGTGATGCCGTGTAATGCCACCTTTCCTCCAGCCTGGCCTCTGATGGAGAAGCAGAAGAGCGTCGAAGCGTTCGCGTTTCCCTCCAGTTTATAATGTCCAAACGCAGCCGCGTGACCCTCGATGGGCTGAGAAACCTTACGGTCCACAGAAAACAACTGCATGGCACCGACCACACGATTCAGCTGCAGGAGCCGGAGACCAAGAGAGAGTCACACACCAAGCCCACAAACTACACTTTCATTACATTCAGCTGCAGGAGCCGGAGACCAAGAGAGAGTCACACACCAAGCCCACAAACTACACTTTCATTACATTCAGCAAGAGTCACAGTCAAACATTTAGAGTGTTACAAAAGAGAAAAAACTCTTCTGTTCATCAAAGAATCCTGAAAAATGTAATGTATCAGTTTTCACAAAACTGTGAACGGTTTTAAACATTGATAATAATCAGAAATGTTTCTTGAGCTGTAAATATCAGTATATTATTATGATTTCTGAAGATCATGTGACACTGAATACTGGAGTAACGATGCTGAAAATACAGCTTTGATCACAGAAATAAATTACACTTTAACAGATATGAACCTTTTTAATAGTTTTAGGATTTTACTTTATTTATTATTTCTAAATAGCTTTAATTTATTTTTATACACAATTTTGTTTTGATAATTTTAGCACTTCAGCTTGTTCATCTTACTTCACATAGGTTTTTAAAGTTCAAATTATTCATTCAATATCTATATTTGACTTTATTTTAGCTTTATTTCAATAACAGATTATTTTGAATTGCTTTAAAATGGAAAACCATTCAGTTTAAACTAATAATAAATAATAATAAAAAAATGCAACAGTTAATAAACAATATTCAATCATAAAATTTTAAACTTACAATTAATAATAAAACTATAAAATAAAACACTTGCTAAAATTAGATAACAATATACATTTAAACTAATAAAAACAATACAAATAAAACACTAAAAATGAATTAAATCAGTCTGCTAAATGCATAAATGTAAATGTGAAATTAAAAACAATAATTTTTAAATAAAAATGAGATTTGATATATACATTTGGAATAGTAAGAAAGTCCAAATTGTGAGATAAAAAATGTGCAATTACCTTTTTATTGATTTATTTAGTTTTTTATCCAATGGCAGAAACAAGCTTTAATATGTATATCATAAAGTTCAGAGAATCTTTCAGCGGCACAATCAGCACAGAAATGAGTGTTGAGTCAGTGTCGTCGTCCCAAAACATCATGCATCAAAACTGAAAGATGAATTACCTTCACACACACATGTTTTTATACTGTACAAACTGTATTTTATATCACACAAACCTACCCCTTACAGGAAACTTTCTGCATTTTTAGATTTTCAAAAAGCTTGTTTCCTCATGGGGACCTAAAAACGTCCCCACAAGGTCAATAACGTGACATACCGTTTTTGATATGTGCAGCATAAATCTTCAGGATCCACACACCTTTCTCCTGATATCGATGAGCAGCCACTTCTGCTGCTCGTCTGTTCTGTAGTTGATGATCTGGCATCCCGCGAGGCTGGCGTGGCGATCGAACATCTTGATTGGCTGAGAGTCTCCCTCCATGCTCCAATGATAGGACCACTTCCTCTCAGTCCGTAAAGCAGCGGTCAGGCATGGTCCACCTCCAGAACAGCACTTCATCCTACCAGGCAGATGTTCTTGACTTTACTCTTCATCTCCATGTTAAAGATCTGCAGCGTCCGCGCCGCTGCGGGACACACACACCACCTTTGACCTCACACACTCAACACTGAATATCCGTAACACTGTGATTACTTTCATGACCCAAAACAGTGATTTATTTAATGCATTTACTAATAAACATTCCCATTAAATGCATCTGAAAATGCAAGTTATTCAGAGAGACAGAGCAAATGATTACATTCTGATGAAAGATTATGAAGACAAACATCTCTTTTGAATATCATGCACTGATGAATCATTCACATTTACACCAGAAATGTGAATTACAGAAGTAAATATGGATTTCATGTTGACTTTAAAAGTAATATTCCCTCACACTGAGTACCACAGTTGAAAATAAGAAATAATCTACTACTGTGCATGAATTAATTATGATTATTAATCATGACGTAATATTAAACGTCTCATATTTTGCATGTATTCAGTCAATAACTGTGTGCAGCACTGAAAACATGCATCAGTGTAATTTGGGATTAATTGTATATTATTATAATATTTATTTATGTTTTGAATTAGCTTTTATTTTATAAAGATTTATAAAAATTACAAAAAAAATCTAAACAGTTTTTTTTATTTCAAATTAGTTATAATCCTTTTTGTACTTCAGCTCATTTCAGTTAGTTTAGGTTTAACTTTTTAGGTAAGTTTTTCTTTTCTATTTAATTTTAGATTAAATTCGATTATTAGACCAAAGCATTTTAGGAAAAAATATATTTAAAATCTTCAAAATGTAAGATTAAAATGAATAAATATTTTTAAACCCAAAAAAATCTAAAATCAAACACTTAGCGAAATTGTATAAATCATAAAAATGAAAACATAAAATAATTTTAAAACAAAACGGATCAAAATAAAACATTTACTAAAAATGATCAATAAAAAAAAGAAAATTTAAAAGAAAATTTTTAAAATAAAATAAAATGCTTGCTAAAAATGTATTGTAAAAATGTCACATTAAATAAATGAATAAGAAAAGAATAAGAATATTATAGAATTGAGTTTTAGTCGATGATAACAACAGCTGATCACAGATCAAACTAGGGCTGGACCAGAATATTCGATTATTCGTTGGCATTCGATTCTCAATTTTGAGATTCGGATATCCTTTTTTCCTCTCGAACACCTGGCATCCCTCGCGAAGCGCTTCTCAACTTGTCCGCCTGGCTGAACATCTGACCATCACACGCCAAAGAAAATATCCGTGACCTATAGCATGCATTTATCATGAGCCAAAACCTGATTTATTGTGGTAATGCATTTGCGTTTACATTTGAAATAATGAACTTAAGCTAGTTATTCAGACGCAACATCAGAATCAGAATGAGCTTTGATGCCAGGTATGAACACATATGAGGAATCTCTTTTGTGACAGAAGCTACCTGATGCAACATAATACGAGAGACAGAAAAAAATTCACAGATAAAAAGAAGTTGACTTTAAAAGAACACGTCAAATAAGGAATAACAAGTTGTACAAACCGACAATAATCTACTATGTACATGTATATAACAATGGACAGTTTTGTATGTAAAGATATATTATGTGCATGTATTCAGTCAGATTAAGTATGTGTGTTACATGAATAAGTGTATAATAGTGTTGTGTGTTTCATGTTTAATGTCAAGTGTTCATGAGATGATTGCCTGAGGAAGAACTGGTTCTGTGTCTGGTCGTTTGGTGCTCAGAGCTCTGTACGTCGACCAGACAGTAATAGTTTAAAGGAGTGTGCTAAATGTGAGGGTTTGTTTCCAGCTCATTTTGCTCACTCTGGATGAGGTTTAACTTCTTGGAGAGTTTGTACCAATGATTAATTTTAGATTAAAGCTGTCCGGACTATCCGTAGTCTTCTGAGGTCAGATTTAGTAGCTGAGCTGAAAAAAAAGTTTTAAAATCTTCAATGATGGCAGAGTAGAATGAATAAATATTTTTAAAGTCAAAAAATGTGATGAAAGTCAAACACTTAGTCAACTATTCGCTGATAAATCATTAATGAACAAATAATTGGAGCTTAAAACAAAGCGGATCAAAATAAAACATTTACTAAATACAGCACTGCCCACATAAAAAAGCAAAATATAACAGCTTATTTTATCAGTTCTTTAGTCTTTGGGTCATTATATTTTATAAAAAAAGCTCGTTCTAAATCAGATAAGTATTACAGTAAAGATTACATTCATATGAATGCATGTATTAGTGAGGCGGTTGATAACAACATCTGATTACAGATCAAACTAGGGCTCTCTACTAGAATATTGAAGCTGTGGGATTTATTTATTAAGATATGCTTGAACTTTTCAGTTTTGAATATCCTTTTTCCTCACAAAACAATACATTTCACGCTGAATGATCTCTGCGTGATGTGAACATCTGCACCATGTCTGCCAAAGAAAGTGTGTGCGACCTATGGCGTGATGTATTATGAAAAACCTTCTGTCTGTAGCTATGTGTGCGATCTGAGTGTGAAATAATTAACGCGCTCCTTTCTGTAGCTATGTGTGTGATCAGAATCAGAATGAGCTTTATTGCCAGGTACTGTCTGTACACATATGAGGTGCGATCTGTGACGTGATGTATTGCAGTGCAACCTTTCTGAGAGAGTGTGTGATCTGAGAACAAAACACAGATAATAGAAAGAAGATACTGTCTGTAACATGTGTGTGTGATCTGAGTGTGATGTATTGTACGCGATACTGTCTGTAGCTATGTGTATATAACAATGGACATGATGTATGTATGTAAGATATATTCTGTAGCTATGTTGAAGTGTGATTAGTGATGTATTTAGATGAATAAGTGTATATAGTGTGTGATCTGAGTGTGATGTATTAATGTCAAGTGTTCTGAGCTATGTGATTGCGATCTGAGGGAAGAACTGGTTCTGTGTCTGGTTGTTCTGGTGATCTGGCGTGATGTACCAGGCAGTGCAGTTCAAGCTATGTGCTGGATGTGCGATCTGAGCATGATATATTATGCAGCTGCTGTCTGTAGCTATGTGTGTGATCTGGAGAGTGGGGGTTGTACAATGATTCTGCTAAGCTGTCCGTGTGATCTGTCCGTGATGTATTATGCGAGTCTGTATTTGGTGTGTGTGACCAGACAGTTGATGTACGTGCAGAGTCTGTCAATGATGTGTGTGATCTGGGGTTGATGTATTCAGATTTTTAAAGTCGACTGTCTGTAGTCTGATGAAAGTGTGTGATCGACTAGCGTGATGTCATTAATGAACAAATAAGTCTGGAGCTGTAACAAACACCTTGTGCACAGCTTGTGAAATATTGACACGCTACTGTCCCACATGTGTGTGTGAATCTGATAACGTGATCTTCATCAGTTCTTTAGTCTTTGGGTGCGTTATGTGTGTGATCTGCGTGATGTATTGTACAGTACTGTCTGTACAGTATGTGTGTGATTCATATAAATGTATTATGCGATACTGTCTGTAACTATGTGTGTGTGATCTGGCGTGATGTGATCTCTCTACTAGTCTGTAGCTATGTGTGATCTAGTTATTGAAATATATGCTTGAACTTTTGTCTGTAGCTATGTGTGCGTGATCTGGTGATGTATTGCTCTGACACTGTCTGTAGCTATGTGTGTGTGATCTGAGCGTGATGTGTTATCTGTGCTGTCTGTAACTATGTGTGTGCGATCTGTGTGTGATGTATTGTACGTGCTGCTGTCTGTAGTCTATGTGTGTGTGATCTGGCGTGATGTATTATGCACTACTGTCTGTAGCTATGTGTGTGTGATCTGAGCGTGATGTATTGTACACGCTACTGACTGTAGCTATGTGTGTGTGATCTGGCGTGATGTATTATGCAGCTACTGTCTGTAAGCTATGTGTGATCTGTGTGCGTGATGTATTATGCACGATACTGTCTGTAGTCTATGTGTGTGTGATCTGGCGTGATGTGTATGCAGCTACTGTCTGTAGTCTATGTGTGTGATCTGATGATCTGGCGTGATGTATTATGCGTGCTGCTGTCTGTAGCTATGTGTGTGTGATCTGTGCGTGATGTATTGTACGCGATACTGTCTGTAGCTATGTGTGTGTGATCTGAGTGTGATGTATTGTACGCGATACTGTCTGTAGCTATGTGTGTGTGATCTGAGTGTGATGTATTGTACGCGATACTGTCTGTAGCTTTGTGTGTGTGATCTGCGCGTGATGTATTGTACGTGCTACTGTCTGTAGCTATGTGTGTGCGATCTGAGCGTGATGTATTGTACGCGTTACTGTCTGTAGCTATGTGTGTGCGATCTGGCGTGATGTATTATGCGCTACTGTCTGTAGCTATGTGTGTGCGATCTGAGCATGATGTATTGTACGTGCTGCTGTCTGTAGCTATGTGTGTGCGATCTGGCGTGATGTATTATGCGTGCTGCTGTCTGTAGCTATGTGTGTGTGATCTGTGTGCGTGATGTATTGCACGCTACTGTAGCTATGTGTGTGCGATCTGAGCGTGATGTATTGCAGCGTTACTGTCTAGCTATGTGTGCGATCTGGCGTGATGTATTGTCTGCTACTGTCTGTAGCTATGTGTGTGCGATCTGACCGTGATGTATTGATACGTGCTGCTGTCTGTAGCTATGTGTGTGTGATCTGTGTGTGATGTATTGTACGCACCTGTCTGTAGCTATGTGTGCGCGATCTGTGTGATGTATTATGCGCTATTGTCTGTAGCATTATGTGTGTGTGATCTGTACAATACATGTATTAAAACCATTCAATTTCTATGTAATCACGACATGTGTGTGTATTGTAGCGCTACTGTCTGTTTAGCTATGTGTGTGTGATCTGGGCGTGATGTATGTTATGCGCGCTACTGTCTGTAGCCTATGTGTGTGTGATCTGTGTGATGTGATTTATGCGTGCTACTGTCTGTAGCTATGTGTGCGATCTGAGCATGATGTATTGTGAAGCCGCTACTTTTGTAGCTATGTGTCGGTCCAGCGATCTCACGCGTGATCTATCAAATGACTGATCTAATCTGATATTTGTGTGCGATCTGAGCATGATGTACTATGCACCTACATGCTATACTCAACAAATGTTTGCGATTTCCCTCAATATAAACTCTAAAGCTGTCTGGGAATGTGTAGCGATCTGGACCTGATGTATATATAACATACTACTGTGAAATAAAATTCCATGACCTGAAATTGTGATGATGTAAAATGTCATATCTATGTCAGGTAGCTATGTGTGTCGATCTATGCGATGATGTATCACTGTCTGTAGCTATGTGTGTGCGTAACAGTGCAGCATCCGTTAGATTACGTGATTAATTTACCTGTACTGGTTATAAAACCATTCAAGCCCTGGAGCATCCAGTAATATAATCTCGTGTCTTGTCGCTTTCAGAGTATGAATTAGTTTGTCATTTTAACTGTTTGGAAGCGGGCGTAAATGTGGATGTATTATCCTATAGTCTATAGGACCAGCGGCTAGTCGACTTCAAGCTTGCGTCACGCAGAGCACTGAAGTCAACTAGTCTGTGCAACCCTAGCGTGAAGAACTGAACTGACATGTGAACTCTGCTATCAAACAGACAGGCGGACATGATTCCTGCTTTTCTTAGAGAGAATATGTTCAGCCTCTCTCTTGGACCAGCGTGCAGTATCTTGTAGTGCAGACGAGATGTGCCGATGTGAAGCCGCTTTGAGAGAGTGAAAGAGAGAAGACGCGGTCCAGCCGAATCACTCACGCTGTTTTCAAATGACTGATCTAATCTGATATTTAGTGTGGATTTATTTACTCCTCTAACCTACATGCTATACTCAACAAATGTTTGCAGGAATTTCCCTCAATATAAACTCTAAAGCTGCGGGAATGATACACACAAATTCAGGACCTGATTATATATAACTCTATTATACAGAGATTTGTGAAATAAAATTCCATGACCTGGAAATTGCTGATTTAAAATGTCATATCTTTTCCAGGTTTTTCATGACCGTACGATCCCTATAAAAGCAACTGATGCACACTTTCAATCACTAAAGATTGGTTTCTCAATACCCACTAGTGCAGCATTACAAGTTTATTAATTCTGAACAATAAAGCACTGAAAGTCTATAATGGGTTGATGAACCCGGATGTGATGAGGAGATGAAGAGCGGATCGATAAAGCTGAACGAGCAGGAATGATTCTCTGTAACTGAACGTGAACAGACCGTATCAAACACATTCCTTTCAGTCTGACACATTAAAGAGAGTTTACTTCCTCAAACGCAGGATTCGGATCAAACGTCTTTAACCGGCTACAATAATGTATTTCTACT
>CM050420.1:28549618-28554618 GCA_027564155.1 Gymnocypris eckloni scoliostomus | reverse complement strand
GCACTAAAATGGAAAGATCATTATTACATTATTTATTATTGACTATATTGGCATTCTGATTTCAGAATAATAATACATTTTTTTACTTTGATCAACTATCTGCCTTCAAAAATATTAAATTTAAATAAAAATGTAATTGTTTGATCAAAAGTATTGCTAAGGTCAATTTAGTAGTCTCTGAATATTAGGGACATAAATTCTCCTGACAAGCGACGCCTGACTCTCCTTAAATATGACGAGGTCAAGCAACAGATTAACGAGTTCACTCAAAATCACATAAAGCTTATGGATATGGTTATAATAGAAGTCAGTCATTGAAGAGAGTTTTTAATGTTCATCTCATTTTGTAAATGACTTTTCTTTCTGTTTTAAAGATGTTTTATTTGGATTTTTTGACAACTCAAAACAGAATATAAGACTTATGACTTAATTTGTGTTTCAAAAATCTGGCACTAAATCTCTCTTTTCTTTATTCAGATGATATCTAGACAAGTCCATGGATACTAATAATCCTAAATCAGTGAAAACTGTAACTCTATGCGTCCTCTGAAGGTGAAAAAACATGGTTACTATAGTTTAAACATGGTATTTGTAGTAAAACTGTGGTTATTCATAAAAGAAAACATGGTTACTGTACACATTTACTATAGTAAAACCATGGTTATTTTTTTAAGGGTTTTGTATTTGTGTATTCTTTCTTTCTCTGTTCTTTGTTCTGTTTTTATATAACTGTATTGCCTTCCTGGTTTGCTGTTTTGTACTGTTTAATACAAAAATGAATCTGAGAGAGAAAGAGATTGACGATATACGCTCAGAAGTCCCAATCTGAATCCGCTAATATCAGCGGTATGAGCTATTTCAGATGTGGCTGAAATCATAACAGTGCTACACACATGTATTGAAATGTTTGATCAAAACTATAGCTAGGGTTAATTTAGTCGTTTCTGGATGTTGGTAAGGCCATACAAGTGTCCCGGCTAAATTCTACGCCCTTGTAAATATTAGACGGAAAATTAAACATATTGCTGAAATGGCAATATTTTTTACAAATGTTAATAAAAATGACAAATGCACAATTAAAATACTAAAATTTTAACTAAAAGGAAAACTGATAATTTCAAGTTAATTCAAAATATTATTAAATCCTATAAATAAATAAATCATTGAGATACTAATATAGTTTTTATATTATATAAACATTTCCTTTTTCATATTTACAATTTTCAAATGAATTCTTAAGTTTTAGTCATTTTGTTGTGGGTTTTTGTCATGTTTATAAGTTTTTTGCATTTTTATTATGTCATTTTAATTCATTTTAATTCAGTTTTAGTTGTAAATATTTTAGTAGATCAGTGATCAGTATTAATTTTTTCCTTACCAACAAGCTGAAATAAAATAGATTTGAGTTTGTTTTACTTTATTGAAGTTCCTTATGTTTATTATATTTCAAGTAACCCTAACCCTGTTGTAGGAGTGATAATCATTACTATAAGTGTTAAATATTAGCAGACACTGTTAATCTAAAATCAAATGATATTACAGATGGGAAAGACTTTTTCATTCATATTCTGCTCAAAACACAATCATGCAAGCAATGAGTTCAACTAAAGATATTAATATTTACAGTTTTAGTGTGTGTAATAAAACTAGTCCTCTGTGTCAGTGTATGCTGTTGATAAACATGTTTCCTCTTCCTGCTCCTAACTGCATTAGCCAAATCTCTATTGGGTTACAGCTTTACATCAGCAGCCAATCAGAGGACAGAGAAAAATGACACAGCAAAAAATAACCCTGAAAGCATGAGCAGAACAAGATATGCTATTTGAAATAATACAAATGTAATTTAAATAATAAAACAAATACAAATAGTCATTGAAAACTATGAAAATAAAGTAATAAAAAAATAAGTCACTTAAATAATAAAAGGTAAAAAATTAATTAATTAATTTAAATGTTACAAATATCTCAAAAACATGTATTTGAATAATAAAACAAAGTAGTCATTTAAATAAATGCTCTTTATTATGTAAAATCTTGTGTTACAGATTAAATCATATGCTTTTAAGATCTATAAAGAAGTGATTTGTGAGACTAGTGAAGCTGGAGATATTTATATCTGTGTGTGTGTTTGTTCCTTTTCCATTTCAACATATTTATAAGACATGAGCAGAATGAACTGTGTCTATTTATAAAAGCACACACACACACACACACACACACACACACACACACACACACACACACACACACACACACACACACACTCTCACTCTCTCACACACACACACACACACACACACACACTCTCTCTCACACACACACACACACACACACACACACTACCATTCAGGATCAAACTGTATCAATATAATCCAGCTCTGAATGAACTCAAACTCAAACACACGTTCAAGACATAGAGCCGAGCTGCTAGAGGCCCAAAGTCCTGCCGGCTGCAGATTCTTGGCATTCTTTAACAGAACTGCACCGACTGAGCGTACGACACCGGAATAACATGAGAGAGAGAGAGAGAGTGTGTGTGTGTGTGTGTGTGTGTGAGAGAGAGACACACAGAGAGAGAGAGTGTGTGAGTGTGTGTGAGAGAGAGAGAGAGAGAGAGAGAGAGAGAGGTGTGTGTGTGTGTGTGTGAGAGAGAGAGACACACACAGAGAGAGAGTGAGTGAGTGAGTGTGAGTGAGTGAGAGTGAGTGAGTGAGAGAGTGTGTGTGTGTGTGTGTGTGAGAGAGAGACACAGAGAGAGAGAGAGAGAGAGAGAGAGAGAGTGTGAGAGAGAGACACAGAGAGAGAGAGAGTGTGTGTGTGTGTGTGTGTGTGTGAGAGAGAGAGAGAGGAGAACGAACATGGCGGGGCAGTATCTCAAGAGACACACTATGAAATTCCACATTTTACAACAAAATATAATCTC
Organism: Gymnocypris eckloni scoliostomus; assembly: GCA_027564155.1. Lineage (NCBI taxonomy): Eukaryota > Metazoa > Chordata > Actinopteri > Cypriniformes > Cyprinidae > Gymnocypris > Gymnocypris eckloni. The sequence continues at coordinate 28,551,695 of CM050420.1, read as the reverse complement.
AAATCCCAGTAAAGCAGCCGTACACCTAAATGAGACAGCAGCATCTGGTTTCAATCAGCTGCAGAGTGAATGAAGGACACAGAAAACACGGCCTGTGGAAAGGTGAGGCTGGGTCAGTCTGAGAGACGCTCACACGTCTCTGTCATGGAGAATATTTTCAAAGGCGTGTAGAATGAAACTTCATTAGCGTTTGGCACTGAGGCCCTCATATCCAAAATAACACTGTCCCATTGTTTCCAATGGATCCACAGAATTCACACATCACTGCAGGAGAGCAACTCTAATACAGAAGAAATGAGTGAAGAAGAGTCCCGGTTTGCCGGAAAGAGGAGTCATCGTATCTCACTCAAGAAGAAAACTAAAGGAATAGTTCATCCAAAAATGAAAATATACTCACCCTCAGGTCATCCAAGATCTAGATGAGTTTGTTTCTTCATCAGATTTGGAGAAATGTAGCATTGCATCACTTGCTCAGCAATGGATGCTCTGCAGTGAATGGGTGCCGTCAGAATGAGAGTCTGATAAAAACATCACAATAATAATCCACACCACTCAGTCCATCAGTTAACATCTGGAGAAGACAAAAACTGCTGATCTTCGTAAAATCTTTGTAAGATTTTAACTTCTTAAAAACTGTTTTTAACTTCAAACTGTTGCTTCTGGCCAAAATATGAGTCTATAATCCATAATAACGCTTCCTCAGTGATCCCCCCTCATAGTTACATAGAGCTGTTTTTGTTTATAATCTGTGTTTGACCTGTGCAGATTTCTCTTCTTATTCGGACCAGACAACTTTTTCACTGGAGGAAGCATTATTATGGAAAGAGGACTCGTATTTAAGCAACAATTTGAAATTAAAAACCTCTTCATGATGGATTTGTTTCAGCTTTTGTCTTCTCCGGATGTTAACTGATGGACTGGAGCTGTGTGGATTATTGTGATGTTTTTATCAGACTCTCATTCTGACGGCACCCATTCACTGCAGAGCATCCATTGCTGAGCAAGCGATGCTACATTTCTCTAAATCTGATGAAGAAACAAACTCATCCTAATCTTGAATAACCTGAGGTGAGGACATTAGCAAATATGCATTTATGGATGAACTGTTCCTTTAAAGACTGCAGACGGTGCTATCTGAAGTGTGTTTTTAAGCCACACATGTCAACACTGTGAGGAAGGAATACCGCATGTCTGGAGTTACTGACGGTGCATTTCCAAGCCACAGTTACAGACACAAGCTCATCTGACTTATGCAGCATAGAGAGAAAATACATTACTGTCAATACATCAGCCTTAAAAGACAAAACACAAACGTTCCAGCAACAACTTACAAAAGAGCTTCGAAGCACTTAACAGACATTCAGAAGCTGTGAGATGTCAGAAACTATTTTAAATGTGTAATTAGGAGGCCTTGTTTACATAAATGAAGGCTATAATACAGTATTTTACTGCACATACTGTACCTGCACACGGCATTATGAAGAGTCATTGAAATATTATTCACGGTTTCATCATCCCTAATATTCACTGCAGCAAAGATGCTTTTTTCACTACAGTAAGGTATTTTTGCACACCTTCCAACTACTGTGTAATTTATCATACAACGACGTCACAATGTGTCCATTTGCACCATGCTGTGTAGTGAACTGTACTTGGTTCTAATGTGTGTATAATGATCATTCAAGCTGTTTTAATAGCTTATATTACTGTGCGTGGAATAGTGTTAGCTGTAGCAATACTTAACATAATAATATACATAAAATACTTAATATTGTAACCATTTTTTATATGTAATAATACTTGAAAAATACTGCAGGACTAATCAAAGTGGATTAGTTGTAAGCTAAAATATAGAAATGGAATCACAATGTTAATAAAAAACAGCATTATTGTAAATACTGAGCAAGTGCAACTGTGTAACACAAAAAAGGAAACATTCCACGATACAGTAACTGTAATAATTCAAATGTCATGCAACTATGTAACAATTTCTGACACGTCATGGAACGTTACTGTAACAATCCCGTCATTCTTTTCAATGCCAGGACACTGTGTGACATGTAACGCAACTCTAGAT
>CM050420.1:28532118-28544618 GCA_027564155.1 Gymnocypris eckloni scoliostomus | reverse complement strand
ATTATTTATATTTAATACATTTTACATTTCTTTTTATTATTTTATTGCTTAGTTTCCAAACAATATGACGGAATGCAACATTGCCATTTAGATAATAAACATGCAGCATGTAAATATTGATATTTAACTACACACACCTTGTTAATCCTGAGCACGGTTTCCTCCGCAGTCTTACGTTCACAAACTCCAGCAAACCACTCTTTGTCCTGTAGCCCCGCCCCCTGATCAAAACACTCAGCCAATCAGTGACGGAATACTCGACAGCTTCAGCAGTTTGCACCAATCACAAACACTGATTGTGTCTGTAGTGTTTACCTGAGCGACGGGCTTTGCTCCAAACGAGAGCGCTGCGTGAGGAAAGAACATGAATGATTATATGGAAATTATGATGGGTTATTATCACTGTTTTCATGTGTCATCCGATAACAGTTAGTTACATCGAAAGATGACTATTTTTGAGAGAATATCAAAACATGTCAATAATAGATGTGCTCACCTGTGCTGTCCAGAGATGGAGGAGGAAGAGGAGGACTGGAAATAGACATATGTACTGCGTTTGAGTTTGTCAGCGGATAAGAAAATATAATTATACACACAGTTTGGTCTTGTTTTACAATGGTTAAAGCCTGTAGATTGAATTATAACAGACATTATTCAAAAAGTGAAGAAGCAAATGTCACAGAGAAATTTTCATCTTATATTTCATGACAAAAAATCAAAAGGAAAGAAATTATTTAGCATTAAGAAAGCAATACTACTATATTATTATCATGAAAATTAAGCCCAAACTGACCACAAATGTGTTTTTATGAAAAATTCAGGATTATTACTGTTAGCTAAAACCATAAAAACATTGTTACTTGTAATAAAATAAACATTAACTGAAATAAAGGGTAAAAAAAGATTATTTCAGCTAGTTGACAACATTTCTCATTTTCATTTAGTTTATTGAAATAACTCAAACTAAATAAACTAAACTAAGTAAAACTAAAAACTAAAATTGTATAAAAACTATGGACATATTTAAAACGAAAAAACAACAGCAACATAAAATTACTAAAACTTTAACTGAAATTAAAATGAAAACAAAATCGATTAATAGAATATCAATGACTCTAAAATAACACAATCATCTATTACTTTTTTATTAGTAAATAAAAAGCCATGTAACAAATACAACCATGAGCTGTACTAACATTTTACTTTACAATTTAAATAGTATTTTCATATTAGATTAATGAATATTGTATTTCTGCTTTACAGTGAACTACAAAGAATCGGAGGTTGGAGACATTTGCATGAAAATAATATAATTATGCAAATAATCTTACTGTACCCAAAACAGGCTTCCAATACCGTGCATCTTATATTTCACCATAAAACAAAAAGATTTGCATAAAGAAAACAACGTGACTGTGTGTCCAGCTTAAATGACTAAACCTTTAACTGAAATTAACATTTTAAAAGAACATCTAAATATTAACAAAAACTATAATAGTTTATCAAATGATACTAAAACAAAGCTCGAAAAATGATCCTTATTATACACATTCTCTCTCTCGCTCTCTCTCTCTCTCTCTCTCTCTCTCTCTCTCTCTCTCTCTCTCTCTCTCTCTCTCTCTCTCCTCTCTCTCCCTCTCTCTCTCTCTCTCTCTCTCTCTCTCTCTCTCTCTCTCTCTCTCTCTCTCTCTCTCTCTCTCTCTCTCTCTCTCTCTCTCTCTCTCTCTCTCTCTCTCTCTGTCCATCTCTCTCTCTCTCTCTCTCTCTCTCTCTCTCTCTCTCTCTCTCTCTCTCTCTCTCTCTCTCTCTCTCTCTCTCTCTCTCTCTCTCTCTCTCTCTCTCTCTCTCTCTCTCTCTCTCTCACTCTCTCTCTCTCTCTCTCTCTCTCACCTCTCTCTCTCTCTCTCTCTCTCTCCCTCTCCTCTCTCTCTCTCTCTCTCTCTCTCTCTCTCTCTCATTTTGTTTTATTAATTCAGCGTAAATAAAAGCCATGTAACAAACACTTTCCCTAATATTATAAATATCGTGGGGGGTTTTCACATTACATTAATTCAGAATGAGTGGACAACAGAGAAACAGCACAAAGTTGAAGAGATTTTCTTGAAAATAATGTCAGAGTGCAAACTTGTTGTTTTCTCTGTTTCTGGACGTGTAAAGAGGTAAAGGCTTCTCAGACTCACCTGGGTTTGGGTTCTTTGGGGAGGATGATGGGAGGAACCGGTTTGATGTTTAGTGCAGGTGGCAGCGGGCCAGAAAACGTGGCACGTTTGACTTCTGACGGCAGAACTAAACGATCAGAAGACGTCAAACGAAGCTGTGCATGTGGGTTTATATCATCACGCATGAGTTAAAACAGAACATCTCTCTAACCTTTGTTCAAAGTGTCACCGATCAGGACCGAGCTCTGAGGAAACGGACAAACGGATCAGGTCTTTCAGGAGAACAGCACTGTAGTGAATGCATGGATGTGTGTTGAAGTACTACTTACAGATTTGGCTCTGGGAACAGGAGGTTTCATTCTGTAAGACAAGAAGAAGTGGAGATGATCTGAGCGGTTTCTTATTAGCCTAACAGAAATATTCCCTTAAGTTCTGTGATTGTTCTGGTTTCTAGACATGACTTGTGCTGCTCCTTCACCTTGTGCATTCGTGGGATGCTTGAACTGGCAACACTAATGTTATGGGTTCAGTTCTTAGGGAACACAAATAATGCATACTGATGAATATAAATGCATATTTAATGCACTGTAAGTCGTTTAAGATAAAAGGTATGCTAAGAACAGTAAGTGTGATGCTTTAGCAAAATAACTAATTATCAATACCATAATTTAACGTGCATCTGAACTTAGACCAGCGTTATTTTCAGTATCATTTAGATGCTATTATAGTTTTAATATTTTGAATTCGTTTTGTATTTTCCTTTTAATTTTTATGTAGGTAATTATTACTTATTTATAATTAATTTTACACCATATCAGTATCAAAGATTATATTCATGGTAACTCAAAAATAATAAAATAATCTTAACAACAATTTAACAATACATAATAAAACAACTACATACAATCTTTCAAACTGAGATTTGATTAAAAAACTATTTTTCTAGGAGAAGCTTTTTTCAAAACGCACATTACACATTAATGTACTTTGAGTAAAATGTTTTAATTTTAGTTCATTATTATTTATTCACAGTTTAATGCAATATCAGCATCAAAGGCTATATTCAATGCTCAAAACTCAAATATGATTTAAAATACTCTTAACAATACTTCAGTGAATTGTATGCAATACTTTAACAATATTATTTTTACAAGCAAATTAAATAGATAGAATAATTTTTACAATCATTTTGTTGTGATTGTCATTTTTTTATTATGTCTGTGATTTTATAAATACATTTTTATTTCAGTTTTAGATGTAGTTATTTCATCAAGTCAAAAAAGCAGAAATACTACTTAGTAGAATATTAGATTTCATTTTGAGTAACAAAAATCTTAAGTGTTTTTTTTAAATATGGTTTTATATTTTTATTTTAAGATAATAGCCCTGATGTAGACACACATACATTAGTGGTGGTGGGTCGCGTCCTACAGTTTTAGGAGGCAATGGCATACGGGCCTGGCTTCGGGGTGCAGGAGGTTCTAGAAAACATCAAATAATTAATAACAAATATGATTTAAATCATTCTATAAAATCATTTTAAGTTATAAACACGTGGAGCGCTGACCTGCTACAGGTTCTAGATAGGTATCATCATCATCCTGACAGAAACACATATAAAGAGAAATTAAAATGATCACAATATCTGATAAGACTGGTTTTGTCTTTATTATTTTGGACGCGCAGTCATGCTCACCTGCCCTTCATTTGGGTCCAAGTACACATCTGGAAGGTCAGAGAGGACAGTAACTAAACATGCAGTGTGTCATCAACTAACACTGTAATATCTGATATAGATATCTGTGAATATAAGTGTTGAAATGACCTTCGTCTTGCTGAGGGGTCGGTGGAGGTCTCATCGGGGGTCTCTTAGGAGCGGCTTTTTTACCAGGTTTATCTTTACGGATTACCTCAGGAGCTAGAAAATATCAAGTGGAAGAGTTTTAATGTAAACTAGGCCTAAATCCATTTTATCTGAAGTACACTATTGTGCAAAACTCAGCAAGATTGTTTTGTATGAAATTAATAGTTTTATTCAGCAAGGATGCATTACATTGTTCAAAAGTGACAGAAGACATTTCTTATGTTACAAATAGTTTCTATTTCTAATAAATGCTGTATTTTTCAACTTTTTATTCATCTGTGAATCCTGAAAAATAAAAATGCATTACAAATATTGTGCAGCACACCAGTTTTCAACATTGATAATAATCAGAAATGTTTCTTGAGCTGCAAATATTATTATGATTTCTGAAGATCACGTGACACTGAAGACTGCAGTAATGATGCTGAACACAGAAATAAATTACATTTTATAGTATATTCACATAGAACACATTTATTTTAAATTATAATAATATTTTCCACTATTACTGTTTTCACTGTATTCTTACGCAAATGCATCACAAACTGATTCTTTCTCTTCCTAATGTATGAGCTTGTTTTCAGAGACTCACGTTTGCTATCATTGGGGTCGAGGTAAAACTCCTCCGGGTCGTGAGGCGGCTCTGGCTTCTAGAAGTAAATGAAACACACAACTGAATCTAGAAGCTGCACAAGCCTCTTCTGTAAAATACACTCATAATAAAGGCTAAGACACAGATATTGCAGTAATTTAGATTTTACCATGCTTTTCCTATCGGGGTGATCTTGGCCGGTCGTGGCGGCGGAGCTGCCTGTCTTTTGGGAATAACAGGGTTCGGGTTTCGATCTGGATAACCTGAGAAAAACAAACGCTACATTAGAGAGAGAGAGAGAGAGAGAGAGAGAGAGACAGAGAGAGAGACAGAGAGAAGAGAGAGAGAGAGAGAGAGAGAGAGAGAGAGAGACAGACAGAGAGAGAGAGACGCAGAGAGGCAGAGACAGAGAGAGCGAGAGAGAGACAGAAAGAGAGGCGCAAGAAGAGCGAGACAGAGAGAGAGGCGAGAGAAGGCGAGACAGAGACAGAGAGGCGAGACAGAGAGACAGACAGACAGACAGACAGGCGAGAGAGAGACAGACAGACAGACGAGAGAGAGAGAGAGAGAGACAGACAGACAGAGAGAGAGAAGAGACAGACAGACAGACAGGCGAGAGAGAGAGACAGACAGACAGAGAGAGAGACAGGCGGAGAGAGAGAGAGGACAGACAGACAGACAGATAGACAGAGCGCGAGAGGCGAGGCGCCGAGAGAGAGACAGAGAGGCGCGGGCGAGACAGAGAGAGAGAGAGCGCGAGAGGCGAGACAGAGAGAGCGAGAGAGAGCAGAGAGAGACAGAGAGAGGCGCGAGGCGAGAGACAGAGAGAGAGAGAGGCGAGAGAGAAGGCGAGACAGAGAGACAGGCGAGAGAGGCAGAGACAGACAGACAGACAGACAGACAGACAGGCGAGAGAGACAGACAGACAGGCGAGAGAGAGAGAGACAGACAGAGAGAGAGAGAGACAGAGAGACAGACAGACAGACAGACAGACGAGAGAGAGAGACAGACAGACAGAGAGAGACAGGCGGAGAGAGAGAGAGACAGACAGATAGACAGGCGCGAGAGAGGCGAGACAGAGAGAGAGAGGCGAGAGAGAGAGAGAGAGACAGAGAGAGAGGCGAGAAGGCGAGACAGAGAGAGAGAGAGCGCGAAGGCGAGACAGAGACAGGCGCGAGAGAGGCGAGACAGAGAGAGACAGACAGACAGACAGGCGCGAGAGAGAGAGGCAGACAGGCGAGAGAGAGACAGACAGAGAGAGAGACAGAGAGACAGACAGACAGACAGGAGAGAGAGAGACAGACAGACAGAGAGAGACAGACGGAGAGAGAGAGAGGGACAGACAGACAGACAGATAGACAGAGCGCGAGAGAGAGAGACAGAGAGAGACAGACAGACAGACAGACAGACAGACGGATAGATTAATAGATACCCAGGTAAACATTCTCCTCTGCTTGGCGCGGTTGGACTTTCATGGTGGGACGTTCACATGGCGGAGCTTCATATGTATCACCATCTTCCTCATCCTGAAAATGGTTGAGAATGATCAGATGAAGAAGCCATTCATAAATGGGTCATGAGAGGAAAATAGTCATATGCACTGATGATGACATTAATTATTATCCATCTAAGGATCAAGAGAAACCCATTCAAAGGTAGCGATGTATTCCCAACCGTTTTATTGAGACATTCTGAGAAAATGCTAATGTAATGTGGGATTGAGTTTCTTATACTAATAAACTGTTGCGATCACAGCACTCAGGGAAGACTGATGGACAATAGATGACTTCATGAAAGCGTTTCACAAAAATCAGCTGTTATCTATTAGTACAGTAAAGGAAGTGAAGCGATACCTCCCGGAGACACAACAGGAAGTATGAATGCTCCCACACCTTTTAACTTTGTATGTCTATGTTTAGACAAGGGATATTTCCACAATACTCACAAATTCCCCTTCTGGCCAGCCATATCCAGAACTGTTATCTACAACGAATTGAACAGTATTGATGAGATCACATGAAATATGAAACAAGAAAGTCCTACATACAAATAATGAATTGCGTGTAACATTTCACCTGAACGTCAGTACATATTTTTGTGATTTACTGTAGTTGACAAACCCATTACTAGAATATTACAAGATAAAATGCATTTTAAAAACATAAGATTGCAACAACCGCAATAATTGAGACACGTCACAATAACGGAGATAACCGATAAATACGAGCTGTGAATAATCGCCACGACAAGTAACTACTTGCGACAACACAACAGCATAAGCAGTAACCCGTCAGACAATGACACTAACACAGTACACACAGTCAGGAACGTGTATCATTCATTCGTGCCGCGGTGCATGCTGGGAACTTGAGTTGATCTTCTTTGAGAAGTACTCGACAGAAACGCGGAAAACTACCAATAAGCCTTAGAAGAAACGCAGAAAATAAGTCACAGATAAGCAAAACGCTTGTGTCTTGATTATCTGCGTCGGTGGTGTTCTTGCTGTTTATTGTTAAAGCACTTAGGGGTGACAGAACGAGAAATAATGTGACGATTACAAAAAATTGGCGCGCTGCGTGAAAACGCCTCCGGCGCCATATTTGATACGGCTTTTAGGTTTGTTTGACTTTCGAAACGTTTTTCTAGGCACAAAACTTACGGTAGACAAAAAAACAACAACAAAATAATTAATAATAATAATTTTGAATGTTGTGAAATTACTTGATCTAGGAGGACAGTGTGTGCCATCGTAAATACTTTAAGCCGATCCCTCACAGCCTCATTTTCATCCGTGTTTAATTCAATATGGCGCCTAATAATTTGACTAACCCTTTTCTGCCTTTTAAAAGGTCTAGGCTAGTTGTTTTTTATGTGTGTTTGTAAAACACGTGAGCTGTTGTTTATAACATTTATGGTTTTTATTTACATTTTAACTACTCATATTTTACACATTGCTGTAGCCTATTTTCCCAACTTATTTATGCTTTCATATACAGTTCTGCCAAACATGTATTATTCTTATATGTACAGTTGATATAACCTCATAATAATTTAGAAACTACATTGTTTTTTTGTACTTTTAATAATTAATGTATTCAATATTTTAACTGCAGAATGCTAAAAGGTGATTAAAACTGAAATAGCACGTCACAAATAGTCCCTTATGCCTTTGTTTTAACCTAAAATCCTAAGGTTTGTGAGAAAGTACATGAATATTTTGTTCTATAGATGTTTTAATTAGTGCTGGGCAATGATTAATCGTGATTAATTGCATCTAAAATAAAAGTTTTTGTTTATATGTGTGTGTGTGTGTGTGTGTGTGTGTGTGTGTGTGTGTGTGTGTGAACTATGTATATTTATGTATACATAAAGACACACATACAGTACATATTTTGAAAATATTTACATGTATTTACATAAAGTTCCGTCTCATATTCATATCATTTATATTGTATATATTTAATATATAAACATAACCTATTTTTCTTAAATATATACATGCATGTGTCTGTATTTATATTTATACACTGTACACACACATATATTACGCACACAAAAACGTTTATTTTGGATTAATCGTTGCCCAGCACTAGTTTTAATCGTATGTATTTACACAGGTGTCATCAAAGCACCTGTTCTCCGGGGTGGAGCTGGGGGTCCGCTGTGTCTGTACAGAAGAAAATAACAGGCCAATTAGACAGTTATGCACGATTTAGAGGATAAAATATCATCTTTGATGAAAAATGACTTTAGTACTTACAGTAGAGATGGTTTCAACTTCCCAAAGAAACTCTACAAATAAAGAAATTATCATTTTGTGAGCAGTACAGCTTTTCTTTGGGGGACTAAAACACTCAGACTTAAAGTCTAACGAGAACGATATGCATATGTAAATATGTGTAGATGGAGAATGTATGTAATATTCACTAAATGTAATATAAATATAAATAATATTTCATTTGTCAATGCTCATAATCACACGATACACATAGACGAATAGACTACTGTAGGTCATTGTTATTCACTTCTCTTTTGTTGCTACACATTCATCAGATGGAAAACACCGCAGATAACTTTAACTATTTAATTCATAAAAGCAATGTTGTAGTTTAAAGATATACAAACAGGTTTAGTAATGTTTTGACTGAAGGTAAAGACATAAATATAAGTAGTTTAAGTGCAAACAAAAGTGCACAAATAAGCATATATTGACAGCACAAAACAAAATAGTATCATAACTGGGATGACTAGATAAGAGGAAGCTGAAACAGTGCCATTTTCCGGTTTTAGGGGGTTTAAATGCTTCAGACGGAGAACAATGCAGCGTTTAATTCACTGCGAATGAGGAGCTGAAACATTAGCGTGATAAAGCAGAAATGATAACTTTCTGAAAAGCATGTACAGTATCTGACATCAATTCCAGGTAATAAACGACACGCTTGGATGTTACCACATGTATGTTCACATATAAAACAGTGTTCGTAGCATCTAAACCCAACTCAAATACCAATAACATGTTCATTTAATCTTCATCTTCATTCCTAAATGTCTAACATATAACTAAATCGAAACAATTGTACTTTACCATGATGCATGAGACGTTCAGTTCATCAGGAAGCTCTCTGCTGTGAGGTTTGGATGCAAATTTCCCAGAACTTTGAATGTGAGACAGTATATAGCGTGCTGGAGGTGTGTGTGTGTGTGTGTGTGTTTGAGTATTTGCATAGCAGGTGGATGATTTAGCAGGTAGCTGATTATCCCTGTTAATAACAGAAAGACCTTCAACTGGCTCGGAGTTCACTGAAGCACTTTGTTCTCTCTCTCGTTTGATGTTTAGAGGCAGCTGACCACAGACGGCGAGGTGAAAGAAAGAAGAAGTGTTATCAAGCGTTTCAGAGGACCAGAGTTTGATCTCCACCTGATGATGGCAGTGTGAACACACTGAATGAACACATGATCTCACACACACTAATGAGACATTAATCGGTCCGGTTTGTAAAATAAACACGATGTTTTAATACAGAAAACAACAGATTCTGTTTAATAGTGCTTGGTGAAACTAGCTATTCAAATGTTGGTTTTGATTTTGATGGAGCAAGTAAAACAAGATAGCTTACAAACATGCTGTAAATGTGTACTTTATCACTTTCTGAAAACATCTGATCAAAATTATTTTACTAAACCAGCGGCTCAAATTACTTCCTTGTAACGCTTTACAACAGATATGTCTAAAAGATACAAGTGATAAAATCTTGCATATTTGGAATGGCAAAAGTGAGAAAGTTATCATATTTCTTTATACTCATGTAAAATCGAATTATATTATTTTATAAATCGCATTTTTATCTGCTTCAAATGAACTAGGATCAAGTGTTTGGGGTTGGTACGAGATTACTGATTTTGAAGTAAGTATCTATCGGTCACCAAAGCTGTTTTTATTTGATCAAATATACAGTAAAAAGAGTGAAATATTATTACACTTTAAAAGAACCATTCTCTGTTTGAATACATTTTAAGAAGTTTTTTATTCCTATAATGCTTCAGTGTCACATGATCTTCAGAAATTATTCTAATATTCTGATTTGCTGCTCAAGAAACATTTCTGATTATTATCAATGGTTCAAACAGTTGTGCTGCTGTATATTATTGTGGAAACCATACTTTATCAGGATTTGTTTTATGAATAGAAGGTTCAAAAGAACAGCACATACAGTTGTGGTCAGAATTATTCTCTGACCTCATCAGGTATTACAGGAGAACATCTAGAGCTGTTAAACCGGCAAACATAGGTTTCAAAAAGTATTGAATAAAAGGAAAGCGTTAATTGTGGCCAATGTGTGTTAGAGAAAAACATTAATTTCATAATTATATTTCCTCCCATTTTAAATTCTAACACTCCAATTGAAGGTTAGATTTTTGTCAATTATTTTAATAAAAGTTCAAAATTATTAAAAATGCAGATTAATTTTCACAGCCATCTTTGATCATATTTACCAAGGGTGCCAATAATTCTGACTACGACAGTATTTGAAATATAAATCATTTGTAATATTATAAATGTCTTTACTGACACTTTTGATCAACTGAATGTGTCGTTTATGAATAGCATTATTAATTTCTTTTGAGAAGAACGTCTTACTGATTTTTTTTTTATATTTTTGAAAATGTGTGTATATTGTAGTGATAAGCAAAAATGTTCCATTCATTTTAATTCTGAACATTCCTGAAAATTGTGAAAAGCATCTGTTCAAATTTCAGAGAGCAAGATAATCAGTGAAAAATGACGAAGTTCACTCTTTTTGTTATTCAAAGCTATTAAACGACTTGGGGGAAAAACAATATTCTTGTAACATTTATAATGTTTTTCTTTCAATTTGGAGCTCAACACTTTCATTAAGTTCACCTTTTGTTCTCCAGTCAAGAAGTCGTACAGGTTTGGCGTGACACGAGGGCGAGGAATAACATGATCTGAAATAAGAACTAAGAAGTAAAATAAGGCATTTATTTATCATTCAGATAATGTTTATTTCCTATAATCGAGTTCTAATAACTTGGAAAGCTTCATCATGCATTCCAAATATTTTAATAGCATCATAAAAGAAACCAGTATTTCAGGATAAACAGATCAGTCATGCACATTAGCCGAGAAGAGATGTTTTTGATTTGTCTTTTACTGATATCTGTGTGTTTGGCAGGGGGCTGGAAACACAAGAAGATGCAGGTCAGATCATCACTATCAGAGGTCCGACACCATTACATGGGAAGTGAGGGTGTTAAAAATAGATGAATGAAAATTTAAATCACACTCATTTTTATAATTTGTATATTCATTAAAATTAAATTAAAAGAAAAATAAGTCTAAGCCTACAATGACTGTAGAACATGAATTAAGTTGAATCAAATTGATTGTGAAAGATGTTTCAACTTAAACAGACTTAGGAAGTGGTTTGTTGCCATGAGTTTTGGATCATATTATTATTACCTGCACCGTGCACAAATCAAGAGTGAATGACCATTTGTACAGACATCAGAAAGATCCAGCAGAGATAGACCGAGAGCGTTTCTTACCTCAGTCTCACATCTGCAGCACTTATTCTGATCTTTAACGATAGATCTGTCCTCTTGAACACAATTAATGCTTAAGATTGATTCAGTATTACTCTTAATGAAAGAACAATCCCACACACAACATCAGCAATACATTGAAAAAGTGGCTTATATTAAACATAAAACTTTTATTAGCTGAATGAATAAGACATACCCGCGTTGTAACAAATAAATAAAAGGTTTTTGGATTTCCCCCTTACTTCAAACGAATGCTTAATTTGGATCATTATTATGATTAATAATAATAAAGCCATAGCCTACAATGACAAATTAACTTAGGCCTATATTCAACTTTTATTAACAATAAGAATAAGGGAAATATGTTTTACCCGCTTTGTAACACAAATAAACGGTCTTTGGATTTTCTCTTTAAAACAATCGTAGTTTGGGGTTCATTATTAGCCTATTAATTAAAACACATCAGCCATAAAGTAGTAGCATACGATGGCAAGTTCACATAGGCCTATATTAAACATTTTACTTTTATTAAGACAGATTTGCGCTGTATAAGGTCTATTCTCTCTTTTAAAACAAATGCGTTGTGGTTTATTGTTTTATTTATTTATTCATCTTCTTTATGAAAACAGTAACAATAAAGACAAACTCGCTTATATTAAACGAATAAATTAAACAAACTTTTATTAACAAAAGTTGCGCTTCTGGATCATAGTGTCTCGCATCACTATTGTCACGTGACCAGTATCACCATGTGATTGAGACAGAAATCAACCAAGAGGAACAGCCATGAATAAACTCTCACTGGACTTTTATTAATTTA
>CM050420.1:28499618-28529618 GCA_027564155.1 Gymnocypris eckloni scoliostomus | reverse complement strand
GAATGTTGTGGAAAAGTTCATTTATTTCAGTAATTCAACTCAAATTGTGAAACTCGTGTATTAAATAAATTCAATGCACACAGACTGAAGTAGTTTAAGCCTTTGGTTCTTTTAATTGTGATGATTTTGGCTCACATTTAACAAAAACCCACCAATTCACTATCTCAACTAATACTTGAGAAGAATACTTCATAAGACCAGTGAATTGTTGGCCTTCTGGAAATATTATTTACTGTATATGTACTCAATACTTGGTAGGGGCTTCTTTAGCTTTAATTACTGCCTCAATTCGGCGTGGCATGGAGGTGATCAGTTTGTGGCACTGCTGAGGTGGTGTGAAGCCCAGGTTTCTTTGACAGTGGCCTTCAGCTCATCTGCATGTTTTGGTCTCTTGTTTCTCATTTTCCTCTTGGCAATACCTCATAGATTCTCTGTGTTCAGGTCTGGTGAGTTTGCTGGCCAGTCAAGCACACCAACACCATGGTCATTTAACCATCTTGTGGTGCTTTTGGCAGTGTGGACAGGAGCCAAATCCTGCTGGAAAATGAAATCAGCATCTTTAAAAAGCTGGTCAGCAGAAGTAAGCATGAAGTGCTCCAAAATGTCTTGGTAAACGGGTGCAGTGACGTTGGTTTTCATAAAACACAATGGACCAACACCAGCAGATGACATTGCACCCAAATCATCACAGACTGTGGAAACTTAACACTGGACTTCAAGCAACTTGAGCTATGAGCTTCTCCACCCTTCCTCCAGACTCTAGGACCTTGGTTTCCAAATGAAATACAAAACTTGCTCTCATCTGAAAAGAGGACTTTGGACCACTGGGCAACAGTCCAGTTCTTCTTCTCTTAGCCCAGGTAAGACGTCTCTGAAGACAACTGTAGCCAAACTCCTCGACACGTCTGTGTGTGGTGCTCTTGATGTCTTGACCCCAGCCTCAGTCCATTCCTTGTGAAGTTCACCCAAATTCTTGAATCGATTTTGCTTGACAATCCTCATAAGGCTGTGGTTCTCTCGGTTGGTTGTGCATCTTTTTCTTCCACGAATTGCCTGTATTCGTCATGACGTCACACTCCCATTTTTATAGCATCACTTACTAAACGTATTTAAAAAACAAACACTTGAACTTACATCGACGTGATGAAATCTATATCAAATGACACAAACCATCTTTGAAAACAAAATATTTGAAGTCAAATGTAATTATTTAGTTTGTCTCGCGTCCCATTAGATTACATTGGAAGTGTGGGGTTTATAGACCTATACTGGGACCAGTCACCTGGAGCGATCGAGACGCGATGGCTTCACTTTTGAGGATTAGTGCGGCACGCTTGTTACTGACTAGTTCTGAACAGTATTGACATTTGATTGATTATGCATAGAATCAAGATAATAACTTTTAAACATAAAGTGAATATTTTAAAGTATGCCTATCTTTTTAATTGTTTTTTTAAACGATCCTTTTGAATGTTTAATAAATGTGATAAACAACATTCTGGCCTTTTTAGTGTGCTGTATGGAGTTCAAATTTGCCATCAAAAGGCTTGTCACTGGGGCATTATCCTTAAAAGGACAAATTTGCACCTTTTTTTAAAGGTAAAAGTCCTCCTCGGTATTTTGTTCCAATCACCTGGATTTGCTAATTAGCAGACGTGGGACCAAGTCATTCCTTTCAAGTCACAAGCAAATCCCAAGTCCTCAAAGAGTTAAAGTTAATTAGATGATTAAATGATGATTGTGCATTAGTGATGAACACCGAACAAGCAGAATCTTTGAAGAAAAGAGAAAGACTTCAGCCACAGCCTTGGATGGAATCAACTGAAAAAAATACAAATAATCAAGATCTGATTAAACAACTCCACAAGCAGCATCACCAGCTTCACTCGTTACAAACTAGACTGACGTTATTTTATTTCTGCAGAGTCTCTTATTGAGAAAGAGATGCTGATGTTTTATTGGATAAGTTTATTGGTCAAGAAAAATAAAACAAATCAATAACACGATACGATAATTGTGGTCAGTGTTTGCTTTAGTTTGTCTCTCGACCCTTTTTTAGTAATTTCAAGTAATTTGCTTCTAAGCAGTTACAATATTGTTTCTCAGCAAACATTTGAGCATTGCTGAATCAAACCTAGAAGTAGCAGATTAAGTTCTGCTTTCTGCTTATGACTTGTTTGAATGAACATCATGAAGTGGTCTCTTTTTGGTTTATTGTCTGATATTCTGTCATCACCGAACTGAAAAAAAAACTGAACTAAAAAAAGTTATATTAAACAAATGCCACCATAATGCTTCAATATTACATAAAAATCAAACTTTTAGACATGAACACTTATCATACGATCCTAAACAGTGGTGAAAATAATTTTTCATATACTGCAGTGCATGATAGGAGTTTTTTGGTGTTACCCAGCATGCATTGCAGCATGAAGCATTTTGTTGATTGTCACCATTGTTGAGATTCATGTGATGGTTCTGTGATGTGTGTGTGTGTGTGTGTGTGGTTCAAGAGTGCAAATATGTATATGCATAACAGATTTAAAATGTATCCACAATGGGTGTTGGAGCAATGCTTTGCTTGCATGCTGTAGCTTTACAGGGTTGGTCATCTAAGACCTAAACATA
The DNA here is from genome assembly GCA_027564155.1 of Gymnocypris eckloni scoliostomus. NCBI lineage: Eukaryota > Metazoa > Chordata > Actinopteri > Cypriniformes > Cyprinidae > Gymnocypris > Gymnocypris eckloni. Next base: position 28,526,990 of record CM050420.1, on the reverse strand, counting down.
TAAATAACAGGGGACATAAGTTATTTTGAATTAAATCAGGCCAGCTGATGATGCATACTCATCATATAAAAACAGCTAAAATCTCCTCACTGCATCAGCATTGATCTCTCTGCATTACAACACCACATGCATTACTACAGAGAGAGATCTAAGACAGGAGTCAAGGGTCAAGAGCCCAACTAAAGCACACACTGATCTCATGATGCTGGCATCATTTCAACCAATAACACTTTCTGACTCCTGGACTATCCACCTCTGTTTAAAGCTACAACTTGAGGTACAAATTTGTACCCTTCAGGGTACCACCCCAGTGACCTTAAAAGGTACAGATTTGTACCTTTTTCTGAGCGTGCATACGGTACAATTTAATCAGCAGAGGTATATATTTCCTTTTGAAAGGTACATACTGTAAGGGTACAGATGCGTACCCATGTGAAAGGGTACAACGGTGTACTGCCCCAGTGACAAGCCATTGCCCCGAAGGTACACATTTTCCACATTTTTTTCTGACAGTGTATACACACACACACACACACACACACACACACACACACACACACACACACACACACACAATAATGCAGTGTATTTGAACTCACTGACAGAGCTGTGATGTTTTGGCGTCGCTCACTAATCTGGAGGTGGAGGTTTTGGCCGAGCAGCACTGCTTCAGGTGAGAGGAGTGTTTCTGACTGTTTGACTGGGTCCAGATCACACACCTGCACTACATACTAAATATACATAGTTTTAAGTATGTCAAACCAAAGTATGCCAGTATTTGGAAAAACTATAAAACAAAGCAATAGCATTCAGCTAAATTCATGAAACTCTTTGCATTAAACCCCCGTTGCAGATTTAGTCATTGAACTGATAGTGGACAGGTGTAGCGTCACGTCTCTTTTAGGCCCCAAAGTGATTCTATTTACTGAAAGAACTGTTTTAGGGTTTCTGTTCTGTGCCTGATTAGAAATCCTCTATTAAGTGCATCAATGAACATTGTTTACATTATACCACACAACATAACTGAAGTAGCATTTATAGTTGTTTACATTTTACAACTAAACATATCAGACTTATTTAGAATTGCACGTCCTCTTTGTTAGATATGATAACTTATATTTGCTTTTGTAATCCTGTAATAATATGCGATTGTCGGGAATATGTGTTTATTATTATACTTTTGGTATCACAAAGGAAAGATCCACATTATATGAAATATACCATAATATCTGAGGTAATAATCTCCATTACTATACATTATGGACAGTAGATGAATTGAGAGACAACTTCTGGACCTGCCGTTTCTCACCTCATGTCGTCTTTGTTCAGGTTGCTGCTTTGGAGGAGAATTTCTGAAGAGGGAATAAACCTGACATCTACTCTTTTGAGGTCACAAGGATTGAGTCTTTATCACCATGTGACTAAGACAGAAATCAGCTGAGAGGAACAGAGCTGAAGAAATCCTCATCGATGCAGGGCTTTTACTATTTTAATGAGATCGGATTATTTATGGTGACAGTTCAACAAAAAATTGCATTTGCTAACAGTACTTATTAATTTTTTGTTGTGCTTTAATCTTAATATACAAGCATTGTACTTGCGTAAAGCAAACTATGGAAAGAATGTGCAAAGAAACATAAGATTGATTATCTGTTCTAATGTAATTCCTTGTTCCTCATTCTTTTGCACTGCAGGGAAAGCCCTGCGGGTTTAACTTGACCTTCTTCATTCTTGAGATTTATGTGTTGATTGCATTTTAAATTAACACATGATGTCCAACTTTTGTCAACCCCATTAAAAACCATCATCAGTGCTCAGTGTTTCCTGCTGCATGAATATCTTCACTTTCTGCAGCTCCATGCATTCACTATAGTGCTGGGCAATGGTTTCTGGGTTTTTCCTGAATATATGGAAACTAATGACCAGATTTGTCAGTGACCGCAGAGTTTGAACTTCACAGGGTTCCCACGCTACTTGAATACGGTGGCCGAGAGAACGCAATACTGCAAATATAAAAAACACCAGCAAATTAAGAAAACAACTTCGTCTATTTGACAACACAAGCACTGCAAATGCACACAACACAACCAAATAAAGAATTGTATTTGCTGTGCATTTCTGTAATTGGTTGTGTTGTGAACATTTGCAGCACCTGTTGTCAAATTGAAGGTTTTCTTGATTTGCTGGTGCTTTTTCAATTTGCACGTGTTTTCTGAAGTTGCAGCGCGTTGAGCTCTCTCGGCCACCGTACTTGAATTTCAGACATATGTGCTGCGTCCCAATGTGCCTACTTATACTACGCCCTTAAAGTATGTACTGTTTTGGTGAAGAAAAAGCACACTTTTGAGTGTGTAGTAGAAGAGTACATACTATCCCGTCACACAACTGCGTCTGTAACACAGGGCTCTGTCACATCTGTTACACGCAGCCTGTAAACTGTCTGTCAATCATCTTGTCACAGTTAACATCCTCCACATTTCATTTAACTTTCTCCCGTATTAGAGAGAAAAGAAGCAGCTCGATGATCTGTCAGTCGCGGGTCTTTCATGAGGAGAACTCTGCTCATATTTTCTGCATAATGATGCATTTAAAAGTTAACGACCAACTGGATGATTATAAAAGTTCACATTGCTGTTGCAGATTAAATATAACACGGATAACAATAAATACATATTTCTTACCAGGTCAAATGTTGAATTATTAGTAACTTAAACCCCTTTTTGTAAACCTCTCTACCTAATGCGTTTATTCTTGTTCAGTTCTGGACCGAATTCTTCGCCAAAGCACAATGGATTGTGTGTAATTTTAGGTCAAAAATCGACCTGAAATAGTTGACCATCTGGGGACTTCTGGCATACTCTTTTCAACATACTATGCTTTCAGACACACTTACTGTAATCTCACATACTATTTAGGATGGATAATATGTATTCAGGTGTGCAGAATTATTAGGCAGGTTTTCTTTTACATTAGGCAGATAGATAGATAGATAGATAGATAGATAGATAGATAGATAGATAGATAGATAGATAGATAGATAGATAGATAGATAGATAGATAGATAGATAGATAGATAGATAGATAGATAGATAGATAGATAGATAGATAGATGGCATCACGTACTAATATCTTTACTATTAAAAACGAAAGCAAACATGCTGTTGTTGGCTGTCAATCCTGGAAGTGTTTTGGCAACAACCTTCGTTGGGTATTCTAACAGCACCCTGATCTGGTTTTTCAGGATCTCTGTGAAGATTTTGATTCATTTGTCTCTTACATAAGCGTGCTGTCAGGAGGCAGGACAGACACATGATGAGTATAAAGGAAACGATCCGGAGCACATTGATATCACTGTGCTGTCTGACACACACTCAATCTGAAGGATGGCTCCCGCTGTTCTTCTCATCGGCTGTTTACTCGCCTCAATCAGCTGCTTAACCACAGGTAACATTCACATCAGCTGTGCTGTAATCTGTGTCAAATGTGGATATAGTTTTCCTTACAGAATTAGATCCATTTATATGACTTCATATAATCATTAAAGCACCGCACCATCAGGAATGGTAAAGATGATCTGATTGTTGATATCAAACTTTTCTTTAATTCCTCAGCTCAAACTAGTATCCCTCTCGCACTCAATCAGCTGCTTAACCACAGGTACACCACACATCAGCTGTGCTCACAACACCACCTGCACCAAATGTGGACTACAGCACCACTACACCAGAATTAGCACCACCTACACCATGACCTACAGCTACAGCACCACCTACACCAGCACCGCACCACCTCAGGAATGCTACAAGACCTGATCTACCAGTTGACTACAAACTACACCACACTACAGCTACAACACCACTACACCAGCACCCTCCATCTGCACCACAGCTACTGATACCTACACCAGCACCAACTAACACCACCTACCAGCACCACTACAACTACAACACCACCTACACCAGCACCGACTACAACACCACCTACACCAGAACCGACTACAACTACAACACCACTACACCAGCACCAACCATAACTACAACATTACCTACACCAGCACCAACTACAACACCACCTACACCAGCACCAACTACAACACCACCTACACCAGAACCGACTACAACTACAACACCACCTACACCAGCACCAACTACAACTACAACACCACCTACACCAGAACCGACTACAACACCATCACCACTACAACACCACCCACCAGCACCAGCACCAACTACAACTACAACACCACCTACAGGCACCAACTACAACACCACCTACACCAGAACCGACTACACCAACTACAACACCACCTACAGATGCACCAACTACAACACCACCTACACCAGCACCGACTACAACTACAACACCACCTACACCAGCACCAACTACAAACACCACCTACAGGCGCACCAACTACAACACCACCTACACCAGAACCGACTACAACTACAACACCACCTACAGACGCACCAACTACAACACCACCTACACCAGCACCGACTACAACACCACCTACACCAGAACCGACTACAACTACAACACCACCTACACCAGCACCAACTACAACTACAACACCACCTACAGACGCACCAACTACAACACCACCTACACCAGAACCGACTACAACTACAACACCACCTACACCAGCACCAACTACAACTACAACACCACCTACAGACGCACCAACTACAACACCACCTACACCAGAACCGACTACAACTACAACACCACCTACAGACGCACCAACTACAACACCACCTACACCAGCACCGACTACAACACCACCTACACCAGAACCGACTACAACTACAACACCACCTACACCAGCACCAACTACAACACCACCTACACCAGCACCAACTACAACTACAACACCACCTACACCAGAACCGACTACAACTACAACACCACCTACAGACGCATCAACTACAACACCACCTACACCAGCACCGACTACAACTACAACACCACCTACACCAGCACCAACTACAACACCACCTACAGACGCACCAACTACAACACCACCTACACCAGAACCGACTACAACTACAACACCACCTACAGACGCACCAACTACAACACCACCTACACCAGCACCGACTACAACACCACCTACACCAGAACCGACTACAACTACAACACCACCTACACCAGCACCAACTACAACACCACCTACACCAGCACCAACTACAACACCACCTACACCAGAACCGACTACAACTACAACACCACCTACACCAGCACCAACTACAACTACAACACCACCTACAGACGCACCAACTACAACACCACCTACACCAGAACCGACTACAACTACAACACCACATACAGACGCACCAACTACAACACCACCTACACCAGCACCGACTACAACACCACCTACACCAGAACCGACTACAACTACAACACCACCTACACCAGCACCAACTACAACTACAACACCACCTACACCAGCACCAACTACAACTACAACACCACCTACACCAGCACCAACTACAACACCACCTACACCAGCACCAACTACAACACCACCTACACCAGAACCGACTACAACTACAACACCACCTACAGACGCATCAACTACAACACCACCTACACCAGCACCGACTACAACTACAACACCACCTACACCAGCACCAACTACAACACCACCTACAGACGCACCAACTACAACACCACCTACACCAGAACCGACTACAACTACAACACCACCTACAGACGCACAACTACAACACCACCTACACCAGCACCGACTACAACACCACCTACACCAGACACCTACACCAGCACCAACTACAACACCACCTACACCAGCACCAACTACAACACCACCTACACCAGAACCGACTACAACTACAACACCACCTACACCAGCACCAACTATAACTACAACACCACCTACAGACGCACCAACTACAACACCACCTACACCAGAACCGACTACAACTACAACACCACATACAGACGCACCAACTACAACACCACCTACACCAGCACCGACTACAACACCACCTACACCAGCACCGAATACAACTACAACACTACCTATACCTGCACCAAATACAACTACAACACCACCTACACCAGCAACAACTACAATCTCATCTTCATCAACACTGGCTACATCTACAACAGCACCAACTACAATCTCATCTTCATCAACACTGGCTACATCTACAACAGCACCAACTACAATCTCATCTTCATCAACACTGGCTACATCTACAACAGCACCAACTACAATCTCATCTTCATCAACACTGGCTACATCTACAACAGCACCAACTACAATCTCATCTTCATCAACACTGGCTACATCTACAACAGCACCAACTACAATCTCATCTTCATCAACACTGGCTACATCTACAACAGCACCAAATACAATCTCATCTTCATCAACACTGGCTACATCTACAACAGCACCAACTACAATCTCATCTTCATCAACACTGGCTACATCTACAACAGCACCAAATACAATCTCATCTTCATCAACACTGGCTACATCTACAACAGCACCAACTACAGCGTCACTTACATCACCAACTACCACAACTACAGTCCATCCACCAACATGTAAGAACCTGAACATTAAAATGTTATATTACAATGCTCACTTTAAATTTCTCAAACTTGTTACAATGACTGTAGATTTAGATTTGATAAAAATCCGACCTATTGTACAGCACATTCCTATACCTTTAATATAATTACAAAATGTGTGCAGTGTAATTCTATTAGTGTAAAACATTCATATTCACGCGCAGCCTTATCTTTTCAAGTGGAATTTAAGACGGAGCTCTGTGACTCCATACTGAGCAGTTGACACATCTGTTCATTAGTATTTTAGCATTATTAAAAACAGTATAACAAGTTTTATCTTATGTAGGCGATTAGAGCTTTTTGTTATAGTTATTCTGAGTATTGATACAGACTATTTCAATTCACAAGCGTGTGTATGTAATAACAAAATAGGTAATTGCTGCATTTTATAATCGCATATTTCATAGCATATATCTTTGACTTCTCAGAATTGCGAGAAAAATGTCCAAAATGGAGATAAAAAGTCTCAGTTACTTTTTTACTTTTTTTATTATGTGTCCAAAACAAGCTTCCATAGTATAGAAACATTTGCATTATATTTAGCAATACTTCTTTCCAGAGCTGTGGGCACTTGAATAACTTTACTAAGGTAAATGTAACTCTCTGTGACACAAGCTGCTTTACTTGCAGCCCACTGAACTGTTAAATCAGAGATCAATCACTTCAAATCAAATCATTGATCAGAGATACACTCTGGTGTTCTGTTTTGTTTATTTCATTCTTTAGTATTAACTTGTAGGCAAGATGAAGAGATGTTCGGTTGACGTGCAGAGTTAATTACAGTAAAGCGATCTCTATGTTGCACTATGATCAAACTAAGAGTTTTGTTTGAATTTTGTGATAACATTGACAATTTGAAACCTGAAAGTTTATTTTATAAAAGAATCATAAAACAACTTTTTTTGCATTTGTTGGATGGGAGGTGCAATATAGTTAATTTTGTTTACTGATCTCATACTTTGGATTTATGAATCGAGATTGTTAGAATCAAGACAATCTATAATTTTTGCTCAGTGCTAGACTCAGTTTATGTATGTTAACTACATGTTTGCTCTCTATTTTTACAACAGTGACTAGCCAAACCAGTAATGTAACTTCCGTCCTTGTAACCACACGACCTGGAGTGACCAATGCAACAAACACAACTACTCCAGCTCCAGTGTTTCTTTCATGTATGTGTACAATAAATCAAATTGTATTCAGTATTTTTTCATATTTTGTGTGTGTGTGTGTGTGTGTGTGTGTGTGTGTGCGTGCTGTGTGTGTGTGTGTGAGAGAGAGAGAATCATTTCCATTTGTTTCACTGTAGTGCTGTTTTTCTGTTATAGATGGAAGTTGTGCGAATCCAAATCTGTGCTGTTCTGGATTGAATAACAGCTGTGGCCGCTTGAATTGTTTTTGTGATGTTGCTTGTCTGAGATTACGTGACTGCTGCCCTGATTTCAAACCCACCTGCCTCACAGGTATTCAGAAACATTCCAAAATGACACAAGTCACAGTAATTAGATTGTGTTGACCCACCTGCCTCACAGGTATTCAGAAACATTCCAAAATGACACAAGTCACAGTAATTAGATTGTGTTCTACTCTAAAAAAGACTGCACATAAACCTTTACTAAATCTTCACCTCTTTCCTCTTTTATAGTTAATAACAGCACCAACAGCACTCAACCAAGCAGCACATTTCCACTGACAGGTATATTTTTATTATTTCCTATTATAATTTTTTTGTATTATGTTATTTTATATAATTATTTTGAGTAGATCTTGAAATCTGCGTTTGACATCAAATGTTTTATTGATCACTTGGTAACTCATAATTATAATAATTTTATATAATAATTTCTGAAATTGTCATTGATGCTCCTGATTTTTACAGTGCATTGTGTGACTTTTTATGGAGCGACCATTTCATTGCATTGGAATTTGGCAGGCCTTTTTAACATTTAATCCTTAAAGGGTTAGTTCACCCAAAAATGACAATTCTGTCATTAATTACTCACTTCCGCTATTATGGAGACTACCATGAAAGCACATGCGTGTTCTATGTCACTTGATAATGGCGGCAGATGGTCACTTGAAGTTAAGTCATTATTTTTGTTTTCTTTGCACACAAAAGGAATTCTCATAGCTTCATAAAATTATGGTTGAACCACTGACAGTGTTGGGAAGCAATGCATTACTTAGAAACGTGTTACTGTAATTTGATGACTTTTTTAGTAACAGAGTAATTTAACGTTTTCAAAATAGTAATTAGAGTAACAAGCCGAGGTCTCTATACGTTACTGCCATGTTGCATCATTGTGGACAGACTGCAGTGTTTTATTTTCTAGATCGTAAAAAGGGTGTAGCGCACTCACTGTCGAGTCCAGTGCCAGTGGATTAGAGACCTGCTCCCGCGAGCCGCGACGTAACAGAGTGCGACATCTGTGGCATTGTGCTGTGTGATAAAACTGCACATTTTAGAGTGCCTTTTATTGTAACCAGCCTAAGGCACACCTGTGCAATAATCATGCTGTCTAATCAGCATCTTGATATGCCACAGCTGTGAGGTGGATGGATTATCTCGTTCACTAACACAGATTTAGACAGATTTGTGAACAATATTTGAGAGAAATAGGCCTTTTGTGTACATAGAAGACGTCTTAGTTCTTTGAGTTCAGCTCATGAAAAATGGGAGCAAAAACAAAAGTGTTGTGTTTATAATTTTGTTTATAATATGTTCCATGGCTTATTACATGTCTTTGTAGTGTTAAGGGAAAGCACTACGCAACACCTTATCAAACAAAAGACAGTCTTTTCTGCTTGCCACAATAAATCACTAATTTTTTTAAGTTAATTTTGCCAGGATATTTTCAGAGATCATAGACAAGATGTTATAGAATAATAATTTTAATAAAAACCACATTTTGACAAAAATGTACATTTGACCTATTTTTCAAATTTCCTAAAAATGTCCCAGTGCGACGTCCAACGGGTTTTCCTAGATCGCATCACATATGCACTAAAATCTAATGAATAAGTACTAATACCTAAAGGGAAAAAATAAGTACTTGTAGCATATGTCACCAAGACAAATTCGTTGTATGTGCGAACATACTTGGCAATAAAGCTTTTTCTGATAGCATGAAAATAGATACTAGTATATTTTAGGGATTAATTATATAAATAGCTTGCCATACTGGAAGGATTTTGCGATTGAGACCTCCCTGAACAGTGTCCTGACTACTGAGCAAGGGAGCTGATTGAGACACACCCTAACAGTACTGAGAATGGATTCAGCATCTAATGTGTTATCTGCACTCCTCCTACAGGGACATGTTCACATCCGACTCTGTGCTGCAGTGGTAGAGACGACAACTGTTTCAGAGGCTGTTTCTGTGACGAAGCCTGCAAACAGCTCAACGACTGCTGTCCCGACCTCAACAGCACCTGCGGTAAGAACCTGCATACACAGATACAGAGATGTTCACAAGCTCTCTTTGGGCTGAACTATGTTGAGAGAGTCAGATGATGTTGTTTTAGTTAGTATTCTCTTCCTTGTTTCATGCACTGCAGTCAGAATCACTGTAAGCAATATTGTATTTATTGGCAGATGATTCATGAATCCTCTCAGATAAAACATTCATTGCGTCTGTCACTGTATCTGTAGTTTTCAATAGCACAACTGCAGCTCCATCCTTCAACTCTACTGTAGCTCCACCCTTCAACTCCACTGTAGTTCCACGCTTCAACTCTACTGTAGTTCCACCCTTCAACTCCACTGTTCCTTCACTCCTTCAACTCCACTGCAGTTCACGCTTCAACTCCACTGCAGTTCCATCCTTCAACTCCACTGCAGTTCCACCCTTCAACTCCACTGTAGCTCCACCCTTCAACTCCACTGCAGCTCCACCCTTCAACTCCACTGTAGCTCCACCCTTCAACTCCACTGCAGCTCCACCCTTCAACTCCACTGCAGCTCCACCCTTCAACTCCACTGCAGCTCCACGCTTCAACTCCACTGCAGCTCCACCCTTCAACTCCACTGCAGCTCCACCCTTCAACTCCACTGCAGCTCCACCCTTCAACTCCACTGCAGCTCCACCCAAAGGTAATTACGGCCCAAGCATCGTGAGGACCATACTGGTGCTGCGTTATGTTTTTCATCATTGTTGTCTGTGTATTCTGTCCGTGTTCCTGTGGCTCAGTGGTAGAGCATTGCGTTAGCAGCGCAAAGGTTGTGGGTTCAATTCCCAGGGAACACATGTACTGATAAAAAAAAATTTATAACCTGAATGCACTGTAAACTGTAAGTCGCTCGTGAGGCTGAGCTGCTTAAGGTGAGAGGAGCATTTCTGACTGTTTGATAATTATACACTAAATGTACTGTGACGGGAATCGACAGTTTCTGCTGTGCAAAAGAAAGGATTGGTTGTTTGGACAAATTATATCACGTAGCATCACGCTTCACCCTCACATCCATTCGAGCTGATATTGAACAGGTGTGGCATCATGTTCCTTTAAGCCCCCAACGTGAATTAACTTGTTTAGTGATTCTATTCTGTACCTGATTGGAAATCCTCCATGTATTGCTTGTTGTTGTTCTGTTGTACTAACAGTACATCTTCTATGTGAATTGTGACACAGCTTTATCATGCGCTGCTTCTTCTGAACCTGCTGTTTTCTCACCTCCAGTCATCTTTTTTTTTTCTCTCAGGTTGGCATTTGGCTGGAGAATTTCTTAAGAGCGAATAATACTGGCATCTTCACTGTAAAAGTCACGAAAATTAAACAAGTATCACCATAGGACCGAGTCAGAAATCCACTGAGAGGGACAGATGTGAATAAATGCTCATCACGCTGAACTTGTACTGTTTTAAATTATATATGTTGGTGGTTAAACAAAATGCACGTGTCTGTGTATGTGTGAAACAAACTATGAAATGAATGTGTAAGGAAAGCCCAAATGTATTATCTGTTCTTATTTAATTCCTTGTTCCTCCTTCATTTGTGTGGAAGGCTGCCGTTTTGGCATTGTCTTCATTTTTGTGTTTTTGAGATTTGTGTATGATGATGATCGCACTGAAATTATGAGGAAGAACTCTTGTGAAATCAAACAGTAAGAAAATAAAAGCAAGCAAATGATTAAATCTGTCATTGTTGGGTTTCAGTAGATGTTGCATGAATACTGAGCAATGGTTTCGGAGTTTCTCAAGGAAATATGGAAACCAATGACCAGATTTTATCATTAGCTGCAGAGTTTGGCCTCAAGTCTTATTTTATACCAGACTGCTTCATCCGGACCAGTCACCAGTGTGAGACGGCTTTATAAAATAATCTCGTCATTGCTTGATTTTTAATCATCTATGGTTTTAATTAGTTCAGATGTTTTCCCAGACTTAAGGCCCGTACACACCGGGACGAATTTCGCGCACGATATTCGCCGACGTTTAATGCCTCGTGACTAAACAAAGGGCGCCAATGTGAGTGTGCACACCGACGTGAAAAACGCCACGCGTAAAAGTGCCATTTAAAAAAAAACGCCTCGGGTTCGTTTTTTTTGGTTTGACGCGCCGCATCAAAAACTATCCGACCAATGAGATCGGCGCTTTTGCTCACGTGTCAGGAGCTGCTGAAGTTACAGTAAAACACAACTTGGGGGCGCTCAAACACAAAACAGTCTTGCCGAGCACACATACATATCGACGAAGAAGATATACGCCAAGTAGCGTCTACACCGCCGGGAAGAAATAAGAAGACAAAGACAAGATGAATGTAGAGCTGCTGGTCTCGTTGGTGTCTGAACACAAAGAACTTTATGACAAACGTGACAGCGACTACAAAAATCTCGATAAAAGAGAAATGTTATGGAGTGTAATTGTAGAACAAATGTGTACCGGGGTATTTCTGTTTTACATTAAGCGCCATCTAACGTCAGGGAATTAATTTGCATGTTCACTCGGCTCATCGTCAGTGAGAATCGCTTGAGTGTGAACACAAAAAACACGCTGAAAAACGCTGGCGAATAACGCGCGCCGATATTCGTCCCGGTGTGTTCGGGCCTTTAGAGAGCATGTTTTAAGGAAGACCGTTTCTGCCACTGAACAAAAAATGAAAAAAGTAATTATGACTGACTTTTATCTAACAATTCAGATTTTTTTTTTCTTGCAATTCCGAGTTTACATCTTGTAATTCTGACTTTAACTCTGATATAAACTCATCATTGTGAGTTATGAAGTCAGACTAGATTCAATAATTCAACTAAACGGTTGAAGGTCAAAATTAGAGTTTCAGTGCAGGGCTATAAACGATACCAGACAACGAATAAGGGTCTCATCTAGCAAAACCATCGGTCATTTAAAAAAAAAATAATAATAATTGTATATGCTTTATAAACACAAAGGCTTGCTCTGTTCTGCGATGCGCGCTTCACGTAATGACGTTGAAAAGGTCACGCTTGACGTATGCTCCATCTCATCTTCTCCTCCAAGTTCAAGATCGTACGACAGCGTTGTTGTTTTACCGTAAACTCGTTGAGTTGTAACTCCATTTTTTGTAAACGGCATTTGACTTAACTGAGCATTTGTACATTCAACTTGTAAACACTGACTCTGTACTTCCACCTACTTTGACCTTTTTAATGTATTACGTGAAGTCACGAACGCGCATCACAGGACAGAGCATGGTGAGCATTTGTGTTTATAAAGCATATCTTTTTTTACTAAATCGTCTGGTATCGTTTATAGCCCTTTGAAGCTGCACTGAATCTGTCATTTTGACCTTCAACTGTTTGGAGTCCATTGAAGTTCACTATATGGATACAAATCCTGGAATATTTTCATCAAAAACATTAATTTATTTTCGACTGAAGAAAGAAATACATAAACATCTTGGATGACATGGGGATGAGTACATTACAGTATAAGGGCATTTGAAAGTGAACTAATACTTTTAGAAACCGGCGGAATATGTCACAACTCTAAGAAATACAATTCAGAACTGCAAGTTTGTATCATGCAATGATGAGAAAAAAAGTCAGAATTACAAGATATAAACTCGAAAAAAAATAAAAAAAAGAATTGTTAGTTAAAAATCAGTCACAATTACTTTATTACATTTTTATCCAGTGGCAGAAATGGCCTTCCATATATTTTATTTAAAAAAAATAAACAAGGAAATGAGCTTTTGGAAGACTCCTGAAGTCTCTGAAATGACTTTTATTTTGTAACTGTTTCACAGTTTTCCTGAAATCACTCACCCGTTAACCAGTTTGACTAAATAGACAGCGTGAATTCACAAAACTAACAAAATTAATCACCTTCTGAATCTGAAATAAATATTTTCATACAGAAGACAAAGAACAGTTTCCATTTCACGTTTTATAAAATGTCAGGCAAAAATAACATACAAGCATTTACTGTATAAAAACAATAATTTAGCACTAGCTGCTCGTGTGTATAAAAGTATATAAAAGATGTTAAATAGTTAAATATACATTTGATGCATCTAAAGTCTGTAATAATATTAGATCTGGGTTGCTAAAGACATTTTGCAGTCGTATTAAATACAGTTTGGATCAACGCAGCCACACTGACCACGAACGTCTCTCTGACCCAGCAGATATTTAGTGTTAAAAATTATTATGATTTAACAAGCTTTATAAAGCGTCATGTAACATTCAAAAGTGCCATCAGTCCCTCACTCCCATTTAAAAGCAAAGCAAAAGTGCCTCTAAATGCATGCTCATTTTAAAACAAAGCACTTTTAATAGTTCACACTTTAGCATGCATTTCTCATGTTGTCCTTTTGCAAATTGAAGGCCACGTTGTGTGTTGTCTCTGAAGTCAGATTTCTCGTCCCATGTGCAACATGATCTACAATGACCGACTCACAGCATCTGTCGTATTCCCACGTCTCCTCCTCAAACCCACAGAGCAGGTCAAATGTAGAGTCCAGTAGGCATGAAGGTCAGTGAATGCGAGGCGTTTTCCCCATCACCTTATTGTCCGTACCTGACCGTCTCTGTATGTTGTGTGAATGCTGTTGGTGTGCGTCTCAGTTGGCTCTCATCTTGCTGGAGATCCAGTTTGTGTAGTTTGTGACACGCGTGTAAACGCCAGGCGTGTCTTTCTTCCCGCAGCCGTCGCCCCAGCTGATCAAACCCATCAGAGTCATCCTGCCGTTTTTGGGACACACCAGAGGACCGCCAGAATCCCCCTGAAGAACGACCATCGATCAACACGCATTCATGTAACGCATTACAAGTAACGCCAGTAAAGTACAACAAGGCACTATTAAAATAATGCATTGCTTTTTAATCTAGAAGGCCTTTTTTAAACAAGTAACAGCAGTTTCCTTGTTTCCCATGTAATGACTGACAGCTCTCATGTTGCCATGTTGAGAGAAATCGCTGTATGAACATGATCTTACTGTAGATCTAGACTAATTATGAACATGTATTTACTCATCTGCACATAAACAGATTCAGTTTTCCTCAGAATGAATACAAACTCAGAATATTATACAAACCTGCAATAATTAAATAGCCCATGTTAAAAAAGACTAATATCATTTATGTATTTAATCTAATTTTATGAACCAGTGTCTTAGTTACTGATCTTCGATGATCCAATTCAGCCATACTAATAAGCAAAAATGACATATTTGTGTTTTATTTTTGTTATTGCTGAATAGTATGGAAGCCTGTTTCTGCCACTGAATAAAATAAAAAAAGGTTATTGTGACTTTATCTTGCAATTCTGACGTTTTTTCACAGATTTGTGAGATATAAATGTATTAATTTGCTTGTTAAAGTCCAATTTTGAGGGAGGAAAAAGACTGATATGTTCTCAGAATTGCGACTTTTATATAACTCTGACTTTATTATATGACGTTTTAACTCACGGTTTTGAGTCACGCAATTATGAGAAAAAAGTCAGAATTGTGAGATAAAACTTTTAAATTTTTATTCAGTGGCAGAAAGGAGCTTCCATATAATAGTGTTGTACTTTCTTCTCCTGTGTCATATTTTTCATGTGATTTCTATGAGCTGTGCCCATTTCCTTCAGCCTGAGGCATATTCATTTCACTTTTGGTGTGAAAGGGCTTTTACATTTGTAAAGAAGAACCTTTTTATATTAAAAGCCCTGCCCAGTAACGCAATGCATTACTTTAAGTAACTAAGTAATGGTATTAGTTATTAGGAGGCTGAGTGTGTGGTTACCTTGCAGGCGTCGTCCAGGCCGCGCGTGTCTCCGGCACACAGCATGTTTGGGGTCACCAGACGGCCGGCCAGCTTCTCCGAGACACACTGTTCCTGCGGCCACAAGCGCACCAGACCGCGCTTGATCCGCTCCGAGTAAAACGGAGAAACTGAGAGAGACAATGATCATACAGTTCACTTTAGGGTTATTTGAACTATCACGAAGCACTGCAAAAAATCTTATGAGTATTTTTATCTTGTTTTTCAGTTAAAATAACTTTAAATCCTTCAAACAAGGTACATTTATTTAAGTGACACTGCATATTAATACTGGTATTAATAATTCAGATATTATTTTTTAAATATTTTAAATGTTTTTCATCAATTCATACACTTTTCTTACTGCACTGGCAGATTTGTCACTTATTTATTCATTTATATTTTACTGCTTTCATTAATTTAAAAAAATATATAATAATCTTACTGCACTGGCAGATTTTTCCCATATTTAAAAAATAATTGTGTCTTCCTCCACTGGCACATTTTTCACTTATTTTTGTACTTATTATTAATTATTATAATTTTTTTACATCACCAGCAGATGCTTTCACCCATTTTTAAAGCATGTGAAAAATCTACCAGTGCGGTAAGACAAAATACACTTGCATTAAAGACATTAATATATTAATTTCTCGTGCAGTGCTGCTTCTCATGTACACGCATCTCCTTTGAAGGAGTCTTGGACTCTAAAGAGTGAGATTGCTGTGAGATATGTAACAGTGGCACACAGTACTTCTGATAAGAAATCTTACACTCTTCCTCTTTCCCGTATCCAGAGATCTCACACTCCGTCCAATCCGGTAAAACCAGGTTCGGGTCTGGTAAACACGCAGGCAGGACTTCTGGAGAGTGAACGGCACAGATCCCGAACTCGCTCTTTAACTTGAGCAGAGCTGAAGACACGAGGAACAAGACATTTAAAACCTCATAAATACTCAAATGACCAGATTACAGTACTAGATAAAATACTCTATTCGTATGTGCTACTACAAAACATATTTCATAAACACAAACAATATCAAAACCTCTTTTAGGATTAGTCAATAGATCGTTTTTCTAAATTATAATATTAAATAAACACTACAGTCAAAAGATTTGACTGAAAATAAATGTATTCATCAAGGATGCATTCAATTAATCAAAAGTGACAATAAAGACATTTACAATGTTACAGATGTATATTTGAAATAAATGCTGTTCTTTTGAACTTTCTATTCATCAAAGTATCCTGAAAAATATAATGTGTCACAACTGTTTTCAACATTGATAATAAATGTTTAGAAATATTATTATGATTTCTGAAGATCATGTGACACTGAAGACTGGAGTAATAACGCTGAAAATACATGTTTGACTCACAGGAATAAATTACATTTTAACATATATACACATAGAAAACCGTTGATTTAAATTCAAATAATATTTAGCTATTTTTACTGCATTTTTAATAAAAGAAATGCAGCTTTGGTGAGCAGAAGAGACTTAAAAACCCCAATCTTTTGAACAATAGTGTATATTTAAATACATAATAAATATAATAACAGTATCCCTGCCACAGCTGACCGTGGTCTTAGTAATCATTAGGATCTGATTTCCGTGTGATTTGTAGGTCTCACCGATATCATTGTCATACGTCTCGTCGTCGTACTGCTCGTGGATCCAGTATTTCTCCACGTCAAAGATCTGCTCGCTGCTGGAGTTCTGAAGCCTGAAGGTTCGACCCAGAACCACTCGAAGACGATTCTCAGCAAATCTAAACCGATTACAGAAGACTAATGAGTCAAAATAATAATAATAATACAGAAATACATTCACAAGACCTTTGTCTTGTTTTCAGAAAAAATATTTAAACATCTTTAAAACATAAATTCTGCTTTTTTCCATTATAGGGTTTCTGCAGGTTTTATGAAGGTTTAGGACTTTAAGAGCAAACTAAACAGAAGGAAACATAACTAGTCAATATGTTCTCTGAATGTAAATGTTTACACATAGCAATACTTTAAACGATCATTTTCAACTGGTTCCCGTTACTTTTTAATTCTTTTGATAAAAGAAAAAATGCTTAAGATTCAATACAAAAAAAGAAAGAATGAAATTGATCAAAATTAAGTAAGTGTTAAAAACAAGAACAAATATCTGCAAATGGGATCTGAAAAAATCAGCTTCGTTAAAAGGGAGGCTTTCATATATCCTATTGATATTATAATTGTTCTTGTTTTAAACATAAACTAGCTTCATTTTGTTCAGTTTGTCATTCATTTACATTTGCATCTTAATTTCATCTGTCTTTAATGTAATGTATTAAGTAGGAAGTGAAACTGATACACACGCACACACGCACGCACGCACACACACATGTGGGGACCTGCCATAGACTTCTGTTACTTTTATACTGACCAAATATATTTTCTATCCCCTAAACCTACCCCTTACAGAAAACCTGTTTGCGATTTTATACTTTCAGATAAACATCATTTACTATTTTTAATCACATTTTATCCTTGTAAAACAAATCTGGTTTTATTAACCTTGTGGGGACATAAACAAGTACACACACACACACACACACACACACACACACACACACACACACTCCCACACACAGACTCAGACTCACACACACTCAGACTCACAAACACTCACACTCTCTCTCACAAACACACACACACACTCACACTCTCTCTCTCACACACACACACTCTCACTCACTCCTCTCTCACCACACACACACTCACACACACTCACTCTCTCTCACACACACACTCTCTCACTCACACTCAGATTCACACACACTCACACTCTCTCTCACACACACACTCTCTCACACACAGACACACACGCACACTCTCTCTCACACACACACTCACACACAGACACACACGCACACTCTCTCTCTCACACACACACACTCACACTCTCTCTCACACTCTCTCTCTCACACTCTCTCACACACACACACACACACACACACACACACACTCACACTCTCTCACACTCTCTCTCACACACACACCTCTCCTGGAAGCAGTGAGCGGCGGTGAGGATCCAGCAGGAGTCGATGAGGACGCCGCCGCAGAGGAAGTTGTATGATTTGGCGCGTGGCAGATAGACGGTGATGGCGGCCTGCCACGGCTGCTCTCTGATATCGCTGACCTGACCTCCACGAATCCTGAACATGGGCAGAGAGTTTGAAGGAGCTTCAACCCGCTGACCGCAGGAACCTGAGCACGAGAAAACACTCAGAGATCACAATCCCAGAACACCCTAGAGTCACGTATGCAGAGAAAACACCACTCGTTTCTTTATCAAATATAAAAGTCTAGAGATCTTTCACCGGCTCACCTTGATTGTTGGTGGTTATCGGGGCTCGTGGTCCGAGTGTGATTGACGGAGTTTTCCTCGCTGTGGAAGCAAGACAAATATTGTTTAATAAGCACCCATACACAAGATGTAGAACAATAAATGAGTCAGGACTGATTTAAATGAATAACAGTGAAACATGTGGCGCATATTGAGTCCACATTACATTCACTCAGCTAATTTAGGAACCTAATTCAATTGAGTAATAATTAAAAATAGATGCACATAAAATTATAATAATTATCATTATTAGTTAAAGAATGACAACAATAATAATTATGTGTGTCTTTATTATATGTTTATTAATTTTGGGTTATTTATTCACTTATTTGTATTAATTAGTCAAAACAACAACATTAATAATTATTATCATTATCATATAATAATAATTATTGTTGTTGTTATTTTTTATTAGTAACTAATTAACAAATATTTTACTGTGGTAAATTACAATTGTACTGTAAAATAAAAAAGTTAAAATACTAATATTTATGTAAAAAATTCTTCACTTTCAAACATTTTACGGCTTTAAATATAGCTAACAAGGTTATTATCATTAACTAAACCATTAAAAACATTTTCACTGCTTGAAATAAAAACAGAAATAATATTAAAATAATTGTAAAATATACAGCTAGTTGTAAAAGCAACATTTATCATTTTCATTTAGTTTAACTAAAATAAATAAGTTTAACTGAGCTATTGTACTAAAATAACTCAAACCAAAATACAAAACTACTGACATATTAAAAAAAACATGAACTATTAGAAATGATAAAAACACTACAAAATGACTCAAATATTTATCTATCTAGCTATTTATTAATAATCTCCATGACATCAAAAAACAACAAGCTTTTATTTGGTGGAATGCTTTCAACATGCTGTAAATGTGGTGGAGATTAACCGAATGTGAAGCCTTGTTTGAGGAACCCTTCGATCACTCTATATGTGCTATAGATGCATTGACCAGTTGTGTGCAGACTTACAGCACTTAGGGACGTCACAGAGCTCCCAGGTCAACTGAGAGCCTTTATAGACGTGACACCAGGGGCCGAGGTCCCCGTCTGGGTTCCTGTGAGGGACAACAGCCAGAGTTAGAGACAGAGACCTGATTTCTGACGCTTTAGCAACATCGAGGATGAGACTTTACAGTGTTTTTACCACACTTAAAGGTTAAGAGGGCCTGCGAAGTGAACAGAAACCCTTTAACTACGGTCAAAGCAATGTTGTGACTTGATATGCATATGTTGTACTTTGATATAAATGCATATATATATGGTGTTTTTATGCAAAAGAATATGTAAACTGTACATTTCAATTTAGTCATTTAGCAAATGCTTTTATCCAAAGCGACTTTAGTTTAGTTTTTCAAGAAAAGCCAGTTGTTAGAGAATAAATATGCAGTTGATAGAATATCAAGTGTGTGTGTTTTTAATAAAAAGAAGACGGATCGTTAAATAGAATTAGAATCGATTTAAATAGTGATAATTTAAATAGATTTAATTTAGAATAGTGTACATTTGTTTTATTTACACAAATGAGTATTTTAAAGTTGCTAAAAATGTTGTGGCATGTAAAAATTTATTTATTTTTTCAATCTTTAAAGCAGCAGAAAAAATGCCTTAAAAATGTCTAAATTACTTGCAATGTGTTTTAAGCCCGGCTTAGGTTTTTTTATTTTATTGTGTTATAATTTGCTATTATTTATTTTAGTATTTAAAGTTTTATTTTGAGAGATTTAGTTTGAGTTTGATTAACAATGATCATGCATGATATGCAAATACATTTTTAGGTTTAAAAAAAATGTGTATTGAAGTTTTAAGAAATGTTCAACGGGATCACAACGTGTCAAAACTATAAAGAAGCACATCCTGGCATTACAGAGGCTAAAGCTGGAACTAGTTAATGTTCACACATTTCTAATTGAATTGGATATATAATTAACTGTACCTGCAGAAGCTGTGGCTGGCGATGCCCATGTCTCTGGCGTCGGACCTCCATGCGTTGTAGATCTTTCGAGACACTGCAGGTGAGTCCCATGACAGACACTTCAAACCGCTGCGGGTGACGGCTTCCGTCCCTCTGTAGGTCTGACCGGATCCCCGTGCGCACTCTAGATAGGGGTCTGAAACAGCACGGCATTAGTACACACTATATGGATACGTATGTATATGCATGTCTGTGTGTGTTGAGTGTTTGTACCGATTATGCAGGTCGGTAAAGAGCAGAACTCCCATGTGATCTGAGCCTTTTTATAAACGTAACACCAGGGTTTAGCATCTCCATCTGGATTCCTGAGGAATGAAACACAACCCAAACATGATTATTATTAATATACTCACAAGCAACACAATGCAGTTCAATGCATGAAAGCAAAAATATTTTTGAAGCTGGAGGACGTGCGTGTGCACCTGCAGTAGTTGTGATTTCCCAGTCCCAGTGTGTTTGCCTCCGGTCTCCTGGCAGTGAACTTCTTCCCTCGGAGTGAGCTGGAGTTCCAGTTAATACACTCCAGTCCTGACACACTCATGCTCCAGCTGCCACGGTAACCTGACCCCTGACCCCTGGAACATCGCTCAGTCGTGTCTGAGAGAAACGCAAGAAAACATCATCACAATTAGACTCATTAATGTTTGTGTTATTATCAGTTGTTGCATGCTTTTGTTGAATGATTTACTTGTGTAAAGCCCAAAGAGAATCTCAGTGAGGGTGATAGCAACTCAAAATACTACAAGAGTAAGTTACACTAGTTCAACTAATTTTACTAGCAACTAATAACTATACAAATTGTAAGTTATACTAGTTAAGCTAATTATACTACCAACTAATAATTCTAAAAATACAAAGTTTTACAAGCAAATAATGATTCTAAAAATACAAAGGTATACTAGTTTTACTAGTTTTATTAGCTATAAAAAAATGGATACCAGTTATGCTAATTATACAACATTAATAATTATTAATTATGGTACTGATTTTACTTATATTAATTAACCAATATACACTAAAATGATCATTTTACTAGACACTAACTTTACTACCAAGTATTGATACTAATAGTAAGCTATACTAATTACACTAAATGTATAAGCAACTAATGATACGAAAAGTAGCATTAATAAAATAAAGTACTAAAATAAAGTTATAAATTAGTTACAAGTTAGTAAGTTATACTAGTTTACTTATAAATTATACTAATTATTAATACTAAAATGTATAGGTTACACTAGGTATACTAATTTACTAGCACATAATAAGTACTAAAAATAGTACTCCATACTAGTTATACCAATCTCACTAGCAAATAATGCTACAACTTTAAGTTATACTGGCAAATAATACTACTAAAAATAGTAAGTTATACTAATTGCTCAAATTTTCCTAGAAAATAATAATTCTAAAAATATTAAGTTATACAAGTTTTACTAGCAACTAATACTATTAACAACAGTAAGTGTAATTACTATTAGTTAGTGTACTAGTTATACTAATTTTACTAGAAACTACTGATACTAAAAATAGTAAGTTATACTTATTGCACTTATTTTACTAGCAACCACATAACAGTAAGTGTAGTTACTATTAGTTGGTACTACATACTAGTTATACTAATTTTACAAGAAACTAATAAAACTAAAAATAGTAAGTTATACTAATTGCTCTAATTTTCCTAGCAACTAATAATTCTAAAAATCTTTACGTTATACAAGTTTTACTAGCAACTTATACTATTGACAACAGTAAGTGTAGTTACTATTAGTTAGTGTACTAGTTATACTAATTTTACAAGAAACTACTGAAACTAAAAATAGTAAGTTATACTAATTGCTCTAATTTTCCTAGCAACTAATAATTCTAAAAAAAATTAAGTTATACAAGTTTTACAAGCAACTAATACTATTGACAACAGTAAGTGTAGTTACTATTAGTTAGTGTACTAGTTATACTAATTTTACTAGAAACTACTGAAATTAAAAATAGTAAGTTATACTAATTGCACTTATTTTACTAGCAACTAATACTATTGACAACAGTAAGTGTAGTTACTATTAGTTAGTGTACTAGTTATACTAATTTTACTAGAAACTACTGAAATTAAAAATAGTAAGTTATACTAATTGCACTTATTTTACTAGCAACTAATACTATTGACAACAAGTGTAGTTTTATTGTGTTATAATTTGCTAGTTATACTAATTTTACTAGAAACTACTGAAATTAAAAATAGTAAGTTATACTAATTGCAC
This sequence comes from Gymnocypris eckloni scoliostomus, assembly GCA_027564155.1. Taxonomy (NCBI): domain Eukaryota; kingdom Metazoa; phylum Chordata; class Actinopteri; order Cypriniformes; family Cyprinidae; genus Gymnocypris; species Gymnocypris eckloni. Next base: position 28,503,533 of record CM050420.1, on the reverse strand, counting down.
TTATTTTACTAGCAAGCAATGATACTAAAAAAGTTAGTAATTTATTTATTTATACTATTTCACGAAAAATAGTAAGTAATATTGTTTTTTACTAGAAAGTAATTTCTAAAATGATATACAGGTAAAATGAGTTGAAGTAAAAAGCTCTGAACAGTGATAAATACAGTTTTTCTGTGCTGACGACTCACTGATTTCACACCGAGTGCCTGTAAACCCGGGCGGACACTGACAGATGAAGTCACTGGAGTAAACCGCTTCTTTACACGTCCCTCCGTTATAACACTTAGACACAAAACATTCTGAAAAACACAACCATAAACATCTAATAAATCACATTTATTTTATTGCTTAGAAATGCTATTCTAAGTGTGCTACGAAAATTTTTGGTCTTTCCAAAATATTCGTAATTAATTGGGTATAAAGTGGTTTTGCATAATGATTACATCATTTTATATTTAGAAATATAACAACTTTAAAACATAAGGATCTATAAATTGTGGTCAAGTCATTGTGTACTGTGGCATAATTCAAAATCACACATGTTTTTAATTGCAGTGATTTTTCTGTGACCGCTGGATGAGAATATAGCTTGGATCTGCTTGAGAGGGTGACTCATGGGGAGGAGACGCTCTGTGTGACTCTACTCTCACATTTAAATGATTTGAACTAAAACAGGTGGTGCTGCAGAAATGCTGTGTTTTTCATCCAGTGGACAGAAACACAGATATACACACACACACACACACACACACACACACACAGACAGACACACACACACACACACAGACACACACAGACACACACACACACACACACACACACACACACACACACACACACACACACACACACAGCACACAGCACACACACACACACACACACACACACACACACACACACAGACACACAGACAGCACACACACACACACACACACACACACACACACACACACACAGACACACACACACACACAGGCACAGACACAGACACACAGACACATACACACACACGGAAAATAATACATGCACCCTGTGTACTTTATATACACTTATTATTTTATGAATAAACAATAAATGATAATTTTAATTAAAAAAGGTTAGTCTAGAATACAAATCTTTATGGTAGAGTATGGTCACTTTATGGCATCACTGGTCACTGGTCAGTATCTCATGACTAATTGCTCGAATGCTCGCAGAACTAAGAATTCAACTTTCTGACTCTTCCAGCAACAATGCTATTGCAATGTCTCTAGTTACTATTAGTGTCCAGTGCCTAGTTATACACAACACAAAACTACTGAAATTAAAATAGTAAGACATAATGGTTGTGGTCAGGGATGGATGCAAATGAAATGACTCAGGCCTTCTCCTCCACATCAGACTGGGGCAGAACAGAGAGGACAAAAGGTGCTTCAGTCTGGAATGAAAGCAGTGTTTTGAGCAGAAGACACAGTCTGGATGTGTTTGTCCTGAATCGTGAATGTGTGACGAGTCTGTTTTCTCTGTGTACACAGCACCCTCTAATGGACAACAGCATACTGAGCATATGAGTGATACGCTTACTATTACAGCTTACTATTACAGTTACCTTCTTGAAAACACAAACATTTCATTTTTAATCAATTAAAAATATACTTTTGGCAGTCATATGAGCCAAATTAAAGGTAAATGATTTATTCAATGTAATGATTTAATCAAGAGCTATATGAATAAACTCAATTAGGATAACAGTATGGAACAGTATCAAAAGAAACAATAACAAAACATCATAATTTACAAATAACCGGTTAAAACCATTGTGGGATTAGAATTGATTCATTTACTTCAATGAATTGGACTTTTCATTGCCACTCATACATTGATTCGCTAGAATTAATCTTGATTAGGAAACCCGTCATAAGTAGGGATGCACCGTTGACCGGCCACAAAATGATTTGTTATAATGCGCGATCGGCAACCGGTTTTGTCTTTTCGGCCGATTTTTCCGAAAGTGCGAACATGTCATTTGTGTGGAAGACATTCGGCAGGAGCACAACACAGACACAAAACAGATACAATGAAGCGAACAGCCGTTGGTGTACACATTACTGGCACACAAATAAGAGCCGCTTTCATTTGCTGCTCTAGCTGAAGTTGCTAGTGATGGGTCGGTCTTGAACGATTCATTCATTTTGAACGGATCTTTAATGAGACTCGAGAAGAACGAGTCGTTTCTGGGAGTGATTCGTTCAGTCGCATGCACATCCTAAAGGTTCTGTACTGGAATTAGTTCACCTGTTTCGAGTCTTCGGGTTTTTCGAGTCGTTCACACATCTTACACGAGACACAAAGGTCCGAGTCGGTAAAATGATCCGAACTTCCCATCACTAGAATTTGACGAGCGTATCTGTCCACGCCCTGCACAAGAATAGACCGTGAACAGTTGTTCAGCGCAGCTTCTCACGTGTTGGATGAGAAAAGAAACAGACCAACTTGTGACAAAGCTGAAATGCTACTTTTTGTAAAGAATAAAACGTTCAAACACACGTCAGTTCTGTACAAGATTATTATTTTATTTTACCTTAAAATTACATTGACTTAATTCGATTTAACAAGCACGAGCTGTAGCATCTTTGCTTTTGCTCGGTGCACTGTTATTTGATTTAACATTTTGGAATAATTTATTTATATAGCCTACTTTGGTTTTATTTAGTTTCACTGGTAAATACCTTTTTTCTTTACACCAATTTTAAAAATGACAACAAATGTTGATTAAGTAACATCTTTGTTTGGACTGTTGAATGTGTGTTGGTTGTGTTGTTTAGATTGTAACTATGCAAATGTTGCCTTTAATTTCACATGGTTACTGTTAATGTTTTCATTTAAGGCCAGTTTTATGTAGTTTCAACCCAATTTAAAAACCATCTTGGTCCATCTTCAACTGGGGTTGACCAGTTGAACATGAAAATGACAGAATTTGTAAAGATGCTTGTTTGTTTTTTTCTAATAAAATATATTGATAGGCATTTAAAATTTGTTTAATATGCTATATCCATTAAAATAAAAGCTTAAGAACATTTTGAATTGTAAATAATTTTAATCAAAACTTGTGACACAGCCACTATGTCATATTGCAGTAACACCACAGGCGTAATTATAACACCACAGACCTTATAACGTGAATGTTACTAAAGGCTCTGTGTTTCTACATGTACACAGCACCCTCTAATGGACACCACATACAAATCAGATATAGAGTGATCAACATCACTATTACAGCTTACTATTACAGTTACCAGTTTAGTTTATTACAGTCTTGAAAACAGAAACATTTCATTTTTAATCAATTAAAATAAATACTTTTGGCAGTCATATGAGCCAAATTAAAGGTAAATGATTTATTCAATGTAATGATTTAATCAAGAGCTATATGAATGAACTCAATTAGGATAACAGTATGGAACAGTATCAAAAGAAACAACAACAAAACATCTTAATTTACATATAACCGGTTAATAACATTGTGGGATTAGAATTGATTCATTTACTTCAATGAATTGGACTTTTCATTGCCACTCATACATCGATTCACTAGAATTAATCTTGATTAGCAAACCCGTCATAAGCATACATATTAATGACTATTTGTGGTGAAAATAAATATTACTATTTTCATCAAATACGTTCAAAGTAAAACTCCACCCACCAGGTACAAATAGAACAATTTGATTGGCTGATGACCCTGACAATCAATTATATTCTAATCATTTTGAATCATACCTACTGTCATATCTTTTTTATCTATCTATCTATCTATCTATCTATCTATCTATCTATCTATCTATCTATCTATCTATCTATCTATCTATCTATCTATCTATCTATCTATCTATCTAACATGAAATACATGCCAGAGATAAAGATGAGGTCAGAATA
>CM050420.1:28489618-28494618 GCA_027564155.1 Gymnocypris eckloni scoliostomus | reverse complement strand
CACGGAAACATAGGCCTGAAATGGTAATCGCGATTTTTTTACCTCACTTTTTTGACGTTGAAGAGAGAAAAAAAACTGAATGGAGAGATATAACTCGCAATTGCGATAAAAAAATTGAGAAACATTATTGTAAGATAACAATTCGCTACAAAAACTACTTTATATGAAAAAGAAACCTGTGAAATATGGGCTATACGCTGAATTCAGAATAGCGAGATGTGAACTCGGAAGCAGAATTATGCCTTAATCTCTCGAAATTATTCATTTTTCTACCAATTCTAAGAAATTTCGAGATATAAACTGCCAATTCAGTTTTTATCTCCCTCAGAATTAAACTGCGAAGAACCCTTACCAAAAAGTAGTATACTTCAAGTTTATTTTATTAAGTATACTTAAGTAAAGTTCAAGTATATTTTTAAGTATGCCTACTAAATATACAAATATCAGTGTACTAGTAGTATACTTATAAGTGTACTATTTCAATACTCATTGGGACTAAATTGGCCCACTTTCTAGTATTTAAAAGTATACGTTAAGTAAAAAGTAGTAAACTTTGAGTACACAACTAGTTTAAATCAATATTTTTAGCTTGTACTGCAACTATACTAAAAGTGAACTTATAGGTATACTGATAGTTTACTAATTAAATACGTGTAGTAGTATTTTTAGTACACATTGAAGTATGGTCTCCGTAAACTTCTAGTATAGTAGTTTTACACTGCAAGTATACTCGTAAGTTTTCTTTAAGTGAACTTTACATCATACTTTAAGTATACTACTATGTCCCTATTTATGTATTCATTTGTATTTATTTTGTTATATGAATAACTACAAAACATTCAAAGAAAGATGAGAGTATCTTGTAAACAGAAACATTTTATTCTAGATTGATGCATTCTTTTATTAAACACTTGAATAAAAGTAAAGAAATAAACAACATTTTGAACAAAAAGATGAAAAAATACTATGAATTGGATTCAGAATGATAATCAAAACACCCCAAAGCTTGACAGTCATTACCTCTTCATTAGTCAACATTTTAGATCTTAGATTTTTTAAATCAACAGACAAATAAGATCATCTAAGTACAGAAGATAAAAACTTTTTTTTTTAACTTTTTTTTTATTATTCCGTGGCGGAAACAGACTTCTGTAAAAAGTCTGTTACTGCATTAGACTGTTCATAAAGACTGTGCTTTCCTCAGCAGAAAATTAAGACAACAAATTATACGACTAAATGACTTCGGGCGCCTGTGCTGTTTACTGCTAACCCCTGGTGTATTTAGCAGCTCATTCCACTACTATATGGCCGTAGATATTCTGGTACATGTGTGTCTTGAGGGAAAAATCATTGTGACGTCCTAACTTCAGTCATGGACCCAGGCGGGTTCTATACACTATTGGTTTTGGTTTTGGTCTGGTTTTCCCCGGGTGTGGAGGTGACAAGAGCTGAGAAAGCTAAAGTTAGTTAAAAAGAGGCTCACGTTAACGAACACTGACAGCTCCTATTACTTACTATTGACAAAGTGACAGCATGATTGTGGGATATTACTTTTTTACTCAAGTTAAAATGGAGTATCTTACCTTTTAGATACAATATTGCCAGTTGCTTTGCATGTTTTTGCTCAGCCAACGAAAAACAAAATCCAAAAGCAAAACGGGTATTCCTTGAAGGTCCCATATTGTACACATTTCTGGATTTTATTTTAGGTTTTGATGTCCTTAAGAATATATGTTTGCGGTATAAGTACCAAAAATCATCTCAATATATTCGTACAGCTCTTCTTTCAGGAGCTCTTCTAAGAAAAGGTTGATTTTGGCCTGTCTAATTAATATTCACGAGCCTGTCTTCTGATTGGCCTGTTGTTTTCTGAGTGATGCACTGCTAGGCCAACCACAGGTAACTACTTATGGCCGACATCACAATTACATCACCGCACTAAGCTGGAAGTAAAACGAAGGTAAAACTAAAGGCAGCCCATTCAAACAAGCGCAGATTCGGCTACACAAGGAGCTTAAAATATCATCTTGTTGTGATGTTGGGTGACAGAATAGATGTAGAAATTTGATCGCATACCTGCTGCCACTGCCAGACAAAAAACTGATGACAGCTGTGGTTAAACGCGATAAAACGAGCGGACTAGGCAGAAACAATCATCAAAAATGCTTGCGTTTGCAAAAAAATCCAGGGAATTTCAGTTTTGACAATATGTGACCTTTAATCAAACATATTGCTGTTGAACGAATTGGTTCAGCGAATGATTCAATGACTCACTCAATTGTTTCGGTGCTGCATGAAACCGTGGCTGCGTTCCACTCCACTTTAAGACACGCACTCGCAAACTTCCCTAAGCACTTCCCCTGTCAATCAATGATGTAGATCTGAGTTAACGAGACGGAGGGAAGTTTGCGAGTGAAGGGCAACGGACTGGAACACAGCCCGTGTTGTTGATTAAATCGATTCTGTAAATGACTCAGTGACCCGCTCATTTGTTTTGTTCACGAATACGTTCTTAAATGAATCGAGTGAATGATTCAATACCATATTACAATACAATCACTTCTTGCCTCCTATTAGTGTAACCTTTAGAAAGAAGCAATGTAAAATCTTCCCCACTGATACACAGACTGACAATATGTGAAGCTGTTTGAGACTGAATTTAACTTAACTTAAATTTGCATAATGCAAACTCAGTTTTCATGTAGATATATTATTTTTATTACACACTACAAGGAGCATCACAAACTATTTGTCATTAAGCCAACAATTATAGTAGACAATGCCACATTTATTCTAAACTCTAGTAAACAAGTGAAAGAGAACTTCTTCTGTCATACATGTAGTGCTCTTCGTGACAGTCAGTGAGTTAGTGAGTCATGTGACTCAAGCAAGTTTATTATCTGTATGTTATACACTAGGATTATCTCCTCGTCTCATCAAGTATCATGCACGTTAACAGGAAACTTCTGTATAAACACATGATTAGAGCAGCTGGGGCGGTTCAGGACGTCACATCTACGCCATCTTCATCACTTTAGACCAGAACATCAGCGAGTGACCAGAGTGGACCGTCACCAAACCGTCCTACACAAGTGACCCCTCGAATTTCTCAGATGTGGAAACATGGGATTCTTAAGAGCATCTGATTAAGAAGATGTGTTGGCTGTTTACCCCACTGCTGTTTATTTACTCAGCAATTACAGTTTCTGTATCACTCAGGACAAAATAGCCGAAAGATTGACTTTTTTTCATTCATAATGACGCAAGACATCGGGCTTATCAGCTTACTGTGGTTATTTAGGTACACAGCAGCTCTTATAAAATGGAAATGGACATTTCTGAAGAACAAACCCATTAAAGCTACCATTTATTTGGAAATTTAAAAGGAAAAATAGTGATGGTGTCTCCTGAGAGTCAAATTATTTTATTCCATAAATAAAAGTTTTTTAATGTTGATATTGTTTTCTGTTGAAGAAATGAACGCAAATGCATTCATTCAAACAAGAATAGCTATTTTCCCAATATATATACGACAATTATGTAGAAATCTGTACTGATGCAAACGTCAGTCCTTTGACAGAAATACAAACAAATGAAGGAAACGTCAACTTTCGAGGCTGAGCGAGGTTATGTCTGTAAATCTGTCCTCGTGGAGGGTGGCACCTCAGGAAATCATCAACAACTCACTTTATTTGAGGAAATGATCCGAACAGGACGCAGCAGTGATTCAAGCGGTGTGTAGTGAGTGATGAAAGCCATGAACATTTATACAATGCACAGCATATCTGTAGGTAATTCTGATTTAATTATAACCTATATGAAAATATAGTAATGACATTTTAGTGACATTTTTCACTATTTGAATGCATATTTACTCAAAACTAGTACATTATCATTACAAACGTTGATCTTGGCTTGAGGAAACCTGGCCTGAAATGTTTTAATGATTTTCAAATCTTTTATAATGATGATAGATAGATATAGACAGAGAGATAGTATTTATTTATTTATTTATCAGCCAACTAGTACATCTCTATCTTATGTCTTAATTTATATCATATATCTAATTTATTTTGTCTATAGCAACACTTGTACATACAATTATTATTATTTTTTTGAGGTTATGTGTGTGTGTGTGTGTGTGTGTGTGTGTGTGTGTGTGTGTGTGTGTGTGTGTGTGTGTGTGTGTGTGGTTCAGAGTATACCTCGTTATGGGGACAAAATGTCCCCACAACGATGGCAATATCCAAAATCCTTGTCCGTGTGGGGACATTTTTGGTCCCCATGAGGAAACCAGCTTATAAATCAGACTAAGTGATGTTTTTGAAAATGTAAAATTGCAGAATGTCTCCTGTGATGGTTAGGTTTAGGATAGGGGCAGTGTAAGGGGATAGAATATACAGTTTGTACAGTATAAAAACCATTACGTCTATGGAAAGTCCCCATAAAACATGGAAACCCAACATGTGTGTGTGTGTGTGTGTGTGTGTGTGTGTGTGTGTGTGTGTGTGTGTGTGTGTGTGTGTGTTTTATTCACATCTTATTTTTATTATCTGTGTTGTTGTTGATGATGTTGTTTTCTCTGTGTACTGGAAGCCGTGGAAGTAAAACTAATTCCTTGTATGTGCAAACATACTTGGCGATAAATTCTGATAGATAGATAGATAGATAGATAGATAGATAGATAGATAGATAGATAGATAGATGGATGGATGGATGGATGGATGGATGGATGGATGGATGGATGGATGGATGGATGGATGGATGGATGGATGGATGGATGGATGGATGGATGGATGGATCATAGATCAAGATAGATAGATGGGATGGATGATGGATGGATGGATAGATGTATAGATAGATCAAGATGGATAGAGATAGATGGATGGATGGATGGATGGATGGATCATGATAGATAGATAGATGGATGGATGGATGGATGGATGGATGGATGGATGGATGGATAGATAGATGTATAGATCAAGACGATGATAGATAGA